>JACXGM010001135.1:32452-45254 GCA_016801145.1 Umbra pygmaea
ACACACACACACACACACACACACACACACACACACACACACACACACACACACACACACACACACACACACACACACACACACACACACACACACACACACACACACACACACACACACACACACAAACTCACACAGAGTCTTGGCTCAGCCGATCCGTATGGATGTAGTTACATACAGGACAACCACTCGCATTTGAAACGAAACACGTGGCAAAAAGAAGCTGCTATAGTTGGGCTGATTATTCCTCTCGCGTTACGTTCAGCTCGCAAAACATGTAGATGTCTTAATTAGCAGAACTTTCACGAGGTAATTCCACCGTGGCTGCAACGTGATCTCACACAATTCTGTGAAATTAACACGGACCCTTAACTTCGAAATCCGTGGCAGCTTCACAGAATCGCATGATGACGTAGCAGAGTGTACTGTAAATAGCGTAGATTTTGCAGGTTGGTAGGCTGGGGAGTACGGACGGTCATATAAACACATATAAACATATGACTCACATCCCAGAGATTGCGAGTTCAAATCCAGTTGGACACTTTGCATGTACTTTGTATTCTACTCCAGCGTGATGCAGACGTGTTGCAAATGTGCTTTTTTATCCTTTTTTCCTCACTGTCACCATGTTCACAAACAATACATTACAACGCAATACATGTTACATGGAGTTAACAGCAAAGTTTCTGAGTGGTTAAAGTTAGGGTAAGGGTTTGGGTTAGGCTTAGATCAACTTAACAGCAAGGATTCTGAGTGGTTAAGGTTAGGGTAAGGGTTTGGGTGAGGCTTAGATCAACAGCCACGTCTCACTGAATTCAGTGAAATCAACATGCCATTACTTTCAAGTGCCCATCACAGACTTTTCTGCGCTTCCGTGTAACTGCCACAGATTTTGGTCCGTGTTCATTTCACAGAATTTTCAGCCATTCCGTGAAACTGCCACAGATTTTGCTCCATGTGTCTTTCACAGAATTCTGTGAGATCAGGCTGGGTAATTCATTACTTTATATGCTATTGAACTTGGAAGGCTCGGGTCAACACATGATTATCTTTCACTTTCTCTATATTGCTTTTGTTTCCATATATTATTATTTAAACACCAAAAGGTAGATGATTGACTGAAATATAGCAGAATTACAGTGATTACAAAATGAAAACATCCTACCAAAAAAATATGATTCTGGTCTCTCCAAATAGCCTACTTAATCTTGTGTGAATACATGGCAAAAAGTAACTTTGTTTTATATGAGCTGGTGCTTGACGTTTGGTAACAGACACGGCAATAGCATATTAGATCAAATAATGAAAATATTTGCCCATGTGAGACAGTTTGCTGTCTGGCCTTTGGAAATCTTTACTGGAGACAATAAGAGCATTATGAACAAACAAAAGACTGTTATGAACAACCGCTGCACTAATTGCCCACCAAAAATAACACATCAATTTTGAAAGAAATTTGCGACAAATGGAGAGTCCTCACGGTGGGTTGAATCCACTGTGTTAATGGAAGTGCAGTATTCTGGAAGCACGCATAATTTCACAGTTACCAATTGATAGGTTGACCACTCAGTGTAATCTAATCTATTGTCCTGTTATATCTAACATGAAATATGTAAAAAGCTGCTGCTTAAACTGTGTTGGCCAGACTCTTGAATGGGTGGGCTGATGCACACCAAGCCCACCGGTGCATACAGTACATGTCTGCTCCTCACTAAAAAATGCAACTGAGAACTACTGTACAATTGGAGACATGGTTAAATTATCGTTATTCTCTCATGTATTTTTTTAATATTTAAGTGAGAAGCATACTGACAATATGCATTAAAAAGCCTTATTCATCATGGATACCATGCTTTTACACATAAAAACAACAAAATATACACATGTTCTTTAGTTTTTTTGGGATAAATAAAATAATAAAACATAAAATTCACTGACCCAGGATGTTGGATTTCATTCATCCATGGTGTAGCCATGGGTCTGCTGAGTCCAAAACCATAAGGCACTTCACTGTAGGTCAAAGTATGACCTTTCTAGAGGCCAAAAGGTCAACTGTGTGCCAGGCGGACCTAAAACCCCTTAGACCTTGACGGTTGATGTGAGAGGAACTGCTAGCATAATAAGGAGTCTGCAGCTACCAACCTTAACGTTACCTTAGTGAATGACACCGATGTCAACAATATCGTGAGTAACAAAACGCATGCATTGCCTAACTGTTGGTCAAGAGACACACACACACGACTTGTTTAAATAAATACACTTATGTTGTTATAAATAACAATAAATTGTAAAACTTTATTTTGACAGTCCAAAAAGTGTATCTGTAGATGCTCTACAGATTATCTGCAGACGATTAACAACATTTTAACAAACTATCTACTAACCCTAAAAACATATTCTAAACTTACCCCTACCCTTAAACTACAAAATTAGTTGCATATCAACAGATAGTTCGTTGATGATATGACTATCAATAAACTGTCTGTAGAGCACCTACAGATGGAATTTCACTCTCCAAATAAAGTGTAACCCAATAAATTGTTGTTGTATTAGCAATATTTTCAAGTTTTGTTTTTCACTGTAGAAATCTCAAAAGTCATGATGATTTGCCAATGCAAGAGAGTACCGGCACCTTTTTTTCCCCACTTCAAGCACTGCACTTACTCCAAACTAACATCTTAAAGGACTAAACCATCCCTGAAAAATAGAAATTAAACTGTCATGGACATTAGAACCCTTGAGTTTAGGATGTTCCGTAACTGTCAGGAAGTTGTGTCATGGTCCTGTTGGCTGGGCAACTGGTGAATGACTGCAGAAGCATGGGCCTAGAGCTTCAGCTGGACTTTATCTCTCATCCAAGCCTTCTCTCTCTGTCAGACTATTTCTATACTGCTGTAACCTTGTGGTAGCAGTCACACTCTGCCTGCCACCTGGCTTCGCATGGATGACTGCCACCACTGTCATTGTCAATAGCACTCAGATGCAGGCGTCAGCTGCGGCCAGCCAAGCTGGCAGTCGGTGGGGAGGGAGATGAAAGACCCCCAGACAGACAAGGGGACAGATTCATTATTCAGGGACACAGGTAAGAGCAGATGAGGGGGAAGAAAATGTGTCAACAAACTGTTTTGATGATTAATTTTTTCGCCCCAGGTATTTTGACAGTGGTGACGTGGACATGAGGGTTTGAAAGAGCATAAGGGTGGCATGTGTGCTCAGTCACCCGCTTTCCTTCTCCTTAAGTGTACTTACCCCTACCTTACTGTAGTACCGCCCTGAGTACGTTCTTATGTCTGTTACATGCTAGATGTGAGCGATTTTGATCACCTAGTCTCTGCTGTTAATAGTGAATATTTTAGCTGAGTGGGTCCATCTTAATCTTTCTTCTAGTTTCAGATGACATGGCACAATGCATGCATGGTTTCTACAGGGTGCAAATACACTTCCTGTTAATAATGAGATCCCTGTTTGTATCCTCCTTTTGTAAGTTGCAATGGCATACAAGCCTGACAAGAGCATCAGTTCCACTGTCCTCAAGTCAACCGTGACTCACATCTACCATCTCCTCCTTGATTCAGTTCTGGCGGAAACATTATTCAGTGGAAATTAGATAAATGATGGAGATATTGCTCTGATTTTGAGAGTGGGAGAAATTATAAGTCACTTACATTGCTGCTGTGTCAGCAAGTGAAGTGCATGTACAAAATGATGTTTTGCATGCCGACATTTACAGTCCCTTCGTTCCTCTGATCCGTGTTCTTACATTTAAATGTTCCCTCCTTAGCATTAGTTGTCCTACTTTTTTAATTAATAGTTTGAGTAGAGAGGGATGTGGATAGATGGAAGTGATGAGGGGTTTCCTGACAACACTGAACCTCTTACAGCAAATTCTTCTACCCCGTCACATAAATCTCAGCCCTTGGCCGGGAGCATTAACTTTATTATTTATTCTGGCTGCTTTTGTCTCTTGCCATAAGGCAAACTGCAATGACTAATTGGAATAACATTTAAACTGGATGTCCTCGTTTGAGCTTCTGCAACTAACGTGAGGATAGTGGAATGGGGGCATACCTGGGTAAAGGGCAGCGAGAGAATAGCAAATTCAACTGTTCTAATCAAGGTCATGGGTGGAAGTATGACTCCCAGAATCAGCTGTGGGCGAAGCACTGAGCCCAGGGTGATGAAGTGCTTTGCCCAGACTCAGGACTTTTCAAGGTATGGTCATGTTAAGGTGAAGATACAGGTCATAGCATGTTTGTGTTTGGGGGTCAGATTGTATCAGCAAACAAAACAGCAGAAGGCTACAAGGGGACAGTGGCACAGGATAATGAGTGTGTCCTGCAGCCTACAGTAGCTGCCGTCTGAGTCAGCAAATGTGTAGTGTTGTACATGTATTGCATGTTACAGAAAGAAGCAAAATGCAGAGAAAGGGCAAGCAAATGTGTGGGAGAGAGAGAGGGATAGAAAGAGAGAGAGAGAGATACTGGTGAGCTTATCAGAAGTTACTATGCATGGGGTGAGGGGACGTCTGGATAAGCCAGTTCTATGGATGTGATAATACATGATCTGGCTATTTAACACCTGACATTTCTGCATCCACTTGGAGAGTTGATAATAGTTGCGGCCTCCCTAAAATATCTGTTGAACCATAAGTTTCATGCTGTTAAAAAAAGGAACAGTCAACCTGATTATCCATTTCAGTTGCCATTTCTAATGAAATTACATTCATATCAAGCGGTGAATGAATACATTGGAATTTACTAAAATGTTTGACAAGCATCACATTTGAAGAGATTAATCATTTTTGGCCACGTTGGAACAGAGATAAAGATGCTGAATGTGTATCTATTTTGCGTACCACAAAACAAAAACAATCTACAGCTCTGGAAAAATGTTGTACTATTGATGTGTTTGGGTAAAGACCTTGAATAATGCAAAGAAAATATGTGTATTCCTTTTTAAACAATACAAAATAAATTTGTTAACTTAGGAAGAGTTCAGAAATCAATATATGGTGGAATAATAATATTGTATAATAATAATAATTGGCTTTCCTGCATTTTTACATGCTCTCCAACAGTCTTTCACATTGATGTTGGGTGACTTTCAAGCAGCTTCGCTTTGTTTGATGCCTTGTGTCCATCCATTTTCACCTTGATCACATTCCAGAGGTTTTCAATTGGGTTAATTTAAGAAACATTTGCAGTGATTTCTTGATTTTTTCCAGAGCTGTATTTCGTCATTAATAAAATAAGTTTGCATTTCTTAAAATATTTACAAACAGGTGTTTTGAACTATTACTCATATTTCCATACCCATCAATCTTGCGATTTCCGACTCTTGGCTCAAAGAAATTGTGTCATAATCTTTAAGCCAGACTTTATACTGTACTTTGTCATAACTATTTATTGTGAAACCACTTGTGTTAATTGCAAAACATTGTAATGAGCAGAAATTCTGATATCACACAATATGTACTGTATGGCCCAGAATCATTATTATTCTCTCGGAAGAGGACATAAGGTTTTACTTTAAACAACATTTCCTTACAGTTATTTCTCAATCCTATTGTCACACAGATGAGAAAGATACAACATTGTCACATTTTTTACCTATATACCTCCCTGTGTGTTTTTGCAAGAAACACAGTTTTAGGTTTTATGGTTCAGGACCCACAAGCATATTTCTAGCTAAATATATGCTATGCATGTTGTAAAAACAAAAATTCAATTAGTAAATGACCTATTTTAAATCCATCTTTAAAACAATTCCTGATGTAAACTTTGTACAATTTGTGGGAAAAACAAGGGCATATATTTCGCAAGACAAAGAATAACACTTAAGAAAGTAGTATAAAAAACCACTACATCCCCTGATTCATCTCTGACACATCGCTTTGGCCTCCAAAAGTCCCTCTGATACACGCCCCGCTAGCAGCACCTAAAGGTGTTTTACTTCTATCTACCTACCTTATAACTCACTCTGAACTCACTGTCCTACATTACGTCAACTTCTTCAAATACCTTGGTATATAAATTGAATGCACACTCTCATTTCATACCCATTTCACCCTCCACACTGAAACTGAGTCTGGAATTATTTTCTGTCCACATCAAGGCATCCAACAGTTCTGCCAAATATATCCTTGTAAAAATCACCCTCCCGAACGATCCTTAAACTTGGTGACTTATTCTACAGTTTTGCTGCTAAAATGCTCAGTAAAATAGAAGTACTGTAATTGTTCACACCATCTGCTCTGTCACCAGTTAACCAGAGTGTAAGGATAAAAATACATGACAAACTGTTACAACTTTAGAAAGTCACATTTGGATGAATTCAGTCTCTACCTTAGCCAAATTCTCAAATGTTATACTCCAAAAGAAACCTGCACTGTGGCGATATCATACTCTAGTCACTCCCAAATCCTACACCAAACAAGCTGTTATCTGATAAATGCACTGGCTGAATCCAACATATTTGTGTATGTGTCCTGCTGTATCTACACAGTATGTAATGTTTATGCATCATCTATATTATTTGTTATTTGTTTTGCATATTATGTATGTGGGTGGTGTTTTCTTAGGCCAATGAAAATGAGAATCGGTAGTCAATGGGAATGAAAGTGATTAAATGTATTATGCTATATCAGTATTTCTCAACCTGAACTCTCAGCCCACAAGCACATTGGTTATATCATTATTTAATGAAGGTTATTTATTTTTGTGCTGCCCACTTTACTTTTTCCCACTGGCCCACTGGGCAAAACAGTTGAGAACCACATTCAGTATTTTCAACAGTTATTTAGTTATGCTCATCATTGGTTGAAACACTTTTGAATAATATTTGGTTGGTAACCTGTTTATAAGAGAAATAAGGCATCTGAAGGTCTTGTGTTGCCTGTATACATATAGGCAAACAATATGTCCAGGCACACTGCAATGCTTCATGCCTACAAACAGCTCTTAGTCATGGTATATATATAAGCCATACCCCTCCCCACCCCGTGCCTTATTGTTTACTTAAATACCAGTGTCAATAAATATGCTAGTGATTACTAAGATCAACAAGACACAAAATTTCTTTAATTACCAGTCATTTTCAATTACTATATACTATTTTGAATTATAATGCATTCTGAGGAGAAACCTACTCAATGTAGAGTGAAACCCTGAATGGTATAAGCTTTCTAACTATGATTTATTTGCATGTCAACACTCAACGACCTTTGACATTTTTGAATTGATATTAACCTCATTCACAGGCTAATTTGCACAGTGCATATGAGCCTGGATGACCTGTTATTTCAAGGTGGGCTTTACGTATGGACAATGAAAAGTATGTCACTTTAAAAAACTAGACTTTTAGTCTTTGTCTTGTCTTCAGCTATGCATTGCATGCTTATTTGCAGTGTTGTGTAAAGTAGCTTGTACAGTTACATTCCAGTTACTTGTTGAGTTCACAAGTTTTGGGAAGTCCCCTATTAAGACAAAATGATCAGGTAAATGGAGTTCATATCTTACTAGTGACCATGATTTATATTTTATTTACTCTTTGTTTTATAGGTTACTTTTAAGATACAGTATGAACTCCATTTACTTGGTCCTTTTTGTCTTAATTTGGAACTTCCCAAAACTTGTGAACTCAACATGCAACTGGAATGTAACTGAAAAGTAGCTTTATCCAACACTGCTTATTTGAACTCAGGTCAGGTGATTGCCAGCTAAGAACTATTGACTATAAGCATACTATAAACAGCCTGTAAACAGTGCCCACAGTATAACAGTGTTTGATGATCAATGTTCATTCCAAATGATGTATTGTGACTACATATGTGTGTATTAGTGTTAATCTTCGTACATTTAGCAGTACAATGTTTGCATCAAAGTTCAGTGGAATGTGCAATGGAATGAACATAGTGGCCAGAGAGAGGCAGTTGAATGATAAGCATGAAATACAACCGTCCATAGGCTCCATATAGGCTCCCACAGTGAGCAGGACAGTTACACAACAGCATGATACTGTATGGAGATCCTGGTACCAGTGAAATGTCCATAACGGTATATAGACCATAAACTTGTAAGTTATTGTTGTCCATTTAGCAGCCTGATGGTCTGTGGGAAGAAGCTGTTACACAGTCTGGCTGTTTTCGAGAGACTGCTTCTGTATTGGCATTGTATACACTGTAAAAAAGGATTGGATGAATAAGTTATAGTAACTGTTTTCTATAATTTACCTCAACTTAACATAATGAGTTATAAAAATTTCGACTTCATTTCATGAGTTATTACTACTTCAACTCTGGTTTTTAAGCCAGGTCAGTGAAATTTATGTGTCAACTTAACAGTGTGAGTTGTGTTTACTCACATCTTTAAGGCAGCTTAAATTTTTAAGTGATAATCTTTACAGTGTAGTGGACCTGAGGGGCTGGAATAGTCCATGACTAGATTGCCTAATATGAAGTGAGGATCATCTTTACCTTTTTGCAGTGTACCTGTTGTTACATTGTATGTGCCATCCTGAGGGGCAGTGGGGACACAATGACATGTTCAGCTGAGCATAGTTGACAATAACAGATGAGCGAAACCCAAGAAGTTCCCAAATTCTATACTAATGACTGCAGGTTAATTGCTGTGTGATAGAACAACTTCCATAGCCTTGCTAATCAGAAAAATCAAGATGTGGTCTTGAACTACAGGTTAGTTAGCTTACTGTTGACTTGTCTTGCATGCTGTACGCATCAACAGAACATTATGTATTCAGCCCAGATTTCCCAATTAATTAAATTGTTCCTTAGCATGTCTTGATGTGAGCAGAAAACAATCTTTCCCCAATTGCTATGTAAATTACAGGCTCATATATTTACCTATCATAGCTCTTTGAAAAGATCAGTTAGTTTTATCTTTCTAGTAGAGGACCCAGTCTCGCAGTGTGATAAATAAATAGCAAAGCTGCCATTTTGATCTTGCATCTTTGATAAAACAAAATGTATAGCTAATTTTCTAAGTTTATTTTAATTAAATCACATTATTTCAGTGAAGAAAATTGAAAACATAGATAATTTTTTAAAATGGTGGTACAATACAGATCATTAGTTTGGTATTGATTTGGTATTTTTGGACATTGAATACACTTATAACCATGATGCTCTCAATTTGGGTCTTGAATACTGTAGATGATGAAAATCTCCACAGTTCAAACAACACAACTTTAGAGACAGACACGAACTAGGCATCTAAAATCAGATGTGGTGTCTGTCATAAAAGCTTTTTGCCAGTACTTTACCTTGACCCAAAAAAAGACACTGTGCCCTTTGCACGTATGCTAACTTTAAATGTATCACACTCCTATATAGCAATACTAATTGATGCCTGTGGCAAAAAGTATTTGCAGCTTTGTAGGCAATGAAACCTTAGTGTACCAGTTTACTAGCACCCAAAGATACATGCACCTGTGGGGGATTCACACACTGTCAAACACCAACTTCCATGCCCTGGGCCAGCAGCTGGAGCCAGGACATCCAGCAGAAATCAGGACCAGGGATACAGTATTCCTTCTTATTACTAAATCCTAGGATGAAACTTTGCCTCTTTTCAAGTGTCCAGTGACCCAAATGCAAATAAATGAGACAATTGCAGATAGTGTAACCAAAATCTGTAACCTCAGCCCTTCTCAGAGCAAAGTAATAGAAATCAAATTTTTGCAGAAAAAGTGGCAGCAGAATTATGACAGCCATGCTCCTAGACTTGTTAACGTCAAGGGCACATTTTTGGATGATTGACAGGCTGATAGAAAGTATCACTTTGGACTTTCCTGGCTGCAGGGTGCCATGGTTCTGAAGCTTTGGAGCTCACGATTCTGGGTTGGACTGTAGAATGAGGCCTACTGGGAAACACAGTATCTGGTTAGAACAGGGCCTTAGCTGCTGCTGTTGGTCAGGCAATTAGACACTGTGCAAAACACGGCCTCATGCTGCTCTCAGCTCACTGCTGCATGTCTGCCTGGGCTGAGAATGTAAATATGTTTGACTCAAAGCTGACATGTAGGGAGGGACTGAGCAAACCATCCAAATGCCAAGCTATAGTCATATACTGTTCCTGCAGAGCTAGTCATTAGAGAGTTTCAACAAAATGGACCTAATGGGTTATAATGTACAATGTGATAAATTATGTCTATAGCTCAAGTGCCCATGAGTCTCTATACAAACAACAACTGCATATTAATTCGTCTTCTTTGGAGGTAGGCTTTTTAAGGACACAAAGCTCTCAGCAAGGTTGTTTTAGTGTCATCGTTTACAAACTCTTCAGATGTCTAGGCAATATCCTACACACACCTGAAACATGCATGCATGATAGTTGCCCATCTCTGATCCAAGCTTCGCAACAGTTGTTGCTTTATGGATGAGATGTTTAGAACCACTACTTTTAACATAGAAAAACAGGTAATCAATATTCCCTACTTTTCTATTCACAAAGATGTTATATTTTTATGTGGGTGCTAGTTGAGGCAGAAGATACATTATTGATCTCTGACTCACACCACTGAGTATCCTTGATGAATAACAAACTTTGTTGGATAGCCAAGAGTTGTGTTAATCTCATAACGTTGCACACTAATAGTCTCACAGCTGTGTTTGGAAACCACATAATATTTTTGAATGGAAAAATCAAGAACAGACAGCATCAAACATGCTGTGTGAATCCTATTAAAATGTGCATTAAAAAACATAACTCGATCACACAGACCACAGACAGAATTTAACACTACAACTAAATGTGCAAAGATTGACTTGTAAACTCCAGGTGGAATAGTTGTCCCTTCTGAAAAACAATTACCCTAAACAATGCTGGTCAACGCTGGTCATTGCTTGTCTACAGTCGTACCTGATTATATTGTTCAATGCTGCTCAGTGCTGATCCACACTGGTCCATGATGCTGGTCATTGTTGTTCTGATGCTGGTGTGACCAGCATGGCCTAGAGTAGCCTCCACCAATATTGGCACCCTTGGTAAATATGAGCAAATCGCCTGTGAAAAAAATCACTGCATTGTTAATCATTTTGATCTTGCGTTCAACATGTTCACAAAAATGGAACCCTTAATTAAAGTAAAATGATTGAACGAAAAAGTATTTGAATGAAATTTAAATAAATATTTTTCTTTGAAATATGTGTGCCACAACTAATCACAACCATAGACATTTTTTCAAGTACATTCCCATTAATATTTTATGTTATTAACTTCACCTGAGTGAGAAGAGACAAGTGGTAAGTCATGACTTCCTGTTTCACTGGGGTATAAATATGATCAGACACACAAAATACCCTTAGTCAGCCATCAATATGGGAAAGACCCGAAAATAGAGTAATGGTATACAACACCAGCCAAAGTTTGTTGAGCTGCATAAATAAGGAAATGGCTAGTAAAATAGCTCAATGGTTGAAAATGCCCACATCAGGGCAATAATTAAGATTTTTTATGCAATTGGGGATGTTAAAGGAACACTCCAGACCCCTAAACACCTCCGTTGTGCCGGTCATGTTTTCAAAGCAACGGTCACTAAAAACACCTTCTAAACCTCTGCCAGGGAGCTGTGGTTGGATATTCCAGCAGGACAATTATTCAAAGCACACCTTAAAATCCAAAAAATTACAAAAATTGTTCACCATCCACAGAATCATGGTTTTGCCGTGGTCACCCCAATCCCCTGACCTAAAATCCATAGAAAGCCAGTGATGATGATTGGAGAATAGTCTCAGATCCCTTGCCATGTGTTCTCATTATAGAAGAAGACTCAGGACTGTTATCTTTGCAAAGGGAGTTTGTAGAAAGTATTAAATGAATGGGTGCCAATAATAGAGGCACACAGACAGGTGTATTTGAGAAATATATATTTTAATACTAAATATGATAAGTTTTAATTAAGACAAAATGGGAAAAACACTGTTATCATGTTATCATTCTCCATTTAAAATATATAACGAAAAAGGTTTTCCAGTGCTTCATGTCTCAACATACAGAGTCCAGCTTTCCTAAACCAAAGTGTATTTTATTTTTTAAATGCCTTTTTTTTTGTACCGTATAGCATTTTTAGGATTTCAGCATCATCTTTTTGTTAGCTTTTCATATTATTGTGAGTAGTAGTAGTGTTTGTTATTTCTAAACAAAAAATATTTTATATGATAAACATATATATACATATGAATATATATACTTATATTAGTTCTTGTATGATAGCTACTTTGGAAGCACAAATTGTTAGTTTCAGTGCACACATCTTGACATTAATATAGAAATTGATGTTGTGTTTAAGTGTAATGCAGTTGATTGAGATGGTAACACAAATGTTAAATTTAAGCAGTTAGCAGTTAGCAGAAAAAATATACAATTACTTTTGGATTAAAATTAGTGTCAGAAGACTTCATACGAACATGTAAACAGAAACTGTTTTATGCCACCAGCATATAAAGAGTATTGGGTTGAATTTAAGACATTTATGATTCAGAACTGTTGGTGAAAATCTACTACCCTGGAAATCCAGAGTTCTCGCGAGAGCACAGTTTGAATTTGCTCAGCAAGTTACTCTGGCACCGAGTAATTCTGCTCATTAACTATGCCCTTGTAGCCGAGCTGCACCAATCACATCGGTGTATCTGATATAGGCGTGCCAGAAGCGTGTCAAACAGATGACGACAGCACTGCGACCTCGAAGTCATTAGTAAACATTGTAAGATCGCAATAACACCAGTTGTTTAAAACTGCTATGGCCACTACAATGAACGAGTTCGGCTTTTTGTCTAAAAGAGGGG
>JACXGM010001136.1:0-29462 GCA_016801145.1 Umbra pygmaea
CACAGGGCAGTAACTCAAAAGGGACATATGCAAAATAACCAGACTAACGAAACCACCGTGTATAACACTGAATACTAACAAAGACATACCTAATACACCAGAGACCAAAACAGAACAACAATGAAATAACTGACTATATAAGGAGTCCATGTCTCAGTTCATATGGAACAGGAGTCCCTCTCTGGGACTCCTGTTACACTCAGACCATGAAAAACAAAATTCTCTGGTCTGATGAAACAAAGATTGAACTCTATGGCCCTAATGGCAAGCGTCATGTCTGGAGGAAACAAGGCACCGCTCATCACCTGGCTAATACCACCCCTACAGTGTAGCATGGTGGCAGCATCATGCTGTGGGCATGTTTTTCAGTGGCAGGAACTGTGAGACTAGTCAGGATTGGGGGAAAGATGAATGCAGCAATGTACAGACATCCTTGCTGAAAACCTGCTCCAGAGCTCTCTGGACCTTAGACTGGGGTGAAGGTTCATCTTCTAACAGGACAACGACTTTAGGCACATAGCCAAGATAACAAAGGAGTGGCTACAGGACAACTCTGTGAATATCTGTGAGTGGCCCAGCCAGAGCCCAGACTTGAACCTGATTGCCACTGAGATCTGAAAATGTCTGTTCAACAACGCTTCCCATCCAATCTGATGGAGCTTGAGAGGTCCTGCAAAGAAGAATGGGAGAAACTGCCCATAAAAAGGGGTGCAAAGCTTATTTCATCATACTTAAAAAAGACTTGAGCCTGTAAATGCTGCCGAAGGTGCTTTAAGTATTGAGCAGAGGCTGTGAATACTTATGTACATGTGCTTTTTTGCTTTATATTTTTTATAAATTTGCTAAGATTTCAAACATACTTCTTTCAAATTGTCATTATGGGGTATTGTATGTAGAATTTTGAGGGAAATAATATTTTTCATTCATTTCGGAATAAGAGTGTAACAACAAAATGAGGAAAAAGTGACATGCTGTGACTACTTTCTGGATGCACTGTATACAGGTTCCATTTAGAATTATGTAAAATTTTCAGGAAGGACCACTTACAGTACAATAAGGTATCCCAAGAACCAATAAGATCATTCTCTATGAAATAAAGGATCTGTCATGGTTTCCTTCTAACAGTACATCAATGGTTCATTCCCCACAAAAATTGGGTTGGTTCCAGCCACTGTCGTAGCCCCTGTTCCAGCCACTGTCGTAGTCTCGGTGAATCCTCCGGCTCTGGTTCTAGCTGCTATACTCATCTCCCCTGTAGTCGCTGTTTCTGCATTGGTCCAGGAGCTCGACTTGAATCCAATGCCTGCTCCAGGTTTTGTGCCTGTCTCAGATACTTTGCCTGTCCATGCCTATGACCCTTTCCCTGTATCTATTCCTGCCACAGCTCCAGTTCCAGCCCCTGCCATTCCCCAGGTTCATGTTTCAGTCCATGTGCCTGCTCTGGTCCCTGAGCCTGCCCTGGTCCATCTGTCTGTCCCAGGTTTCACGCCTGCCCTAGTCCCTGTGCCTGTCCCTATCTCTGTGCCTGTCTCTGTGTCTGTCATATGTCCTGTTCCTGCCCAGGTTCCTGTGCCAGTTCTGGTTTCTGTGCCTGCTTCGGTCCTGGTGCCTGTCCCGCCTCCACCTTTGCCCGCAGGCCTCCGACTCTGCCCAAGCCTGCCTGGCCTCCGCCAAAGCCTGCCTGGTCTCCACTTCAGCCCGCTGGCCTCTGCCTCCACCCCGGACCACCTGGCCTCCGACTTTGCCTAGGCCTGTTTGGCCTCCCTCTCTGTCTCGGCCCGCCAGACTTCCCCAATATATAGTGGGTAAAGAAAGTATTCAGACCCCTTTTAAATTTTCGCTATTTGTTTCATTGCAGCCATTTGATAAAATCAAAAAAGTTCATTTTATTTCTCATGGATGTACACTCAGCACCCCATCCTGACAGAAAAAAACAGGAATGTAGAAATATGTGCAAATTTATTAAAAAAGAAAAACTGAAATATCACGTGGTCATAAGTATTCATACCCTTTGCTCAGTATTGAGTAGAAGCACCCTTTTGAGCTAGTACAGCCATGAGTCTTCGTGGGAATGATGCAACAAGTCTTTCACACCTGAATTTGGGGATCCTCTGCCATTATTCCTTGCAGATCCTCTCCAGTTCCATCACGTTGGATGGTGAACGTTGGTGGACAGCCATTTTCAGGTCTCTCCAAAGATGCTCAATTGGGTTTAGGTCAGGGCTCTGGCTGGACCAGTCAAGAATGGTCACAGAGTTGTTCCGAAGCCACTCCTTCATTATTTTAGCTGTGTGCTTAGGGTCATTGTCTTGTTGGAAGGTGAACCTTCTGCCCAGTCTGAGGTCCTGCGCACTCTGGGTGAGGTTTTCTTCCAGGATATCTCTGTACTTGGCCGCATTCATCTTTCCTTCAATTGCAACCAGTCGTCCGGTCCCTGCAGCTGAAAAACAGCCCCATAACATGATGCTGCCACCACCATGTTTCACTGTTGGGATTGTATTGGGCAGGTGATGAGCAGTGCCTGGTTTTCTCCACACATACCGCTTAGAATTAACGCCAAAAAGTTCAATCTTATTTGGAGTCCTTCACGTTTTTTGGCAAACTCTATGCGGGCTTTTATATGTCTTGCACTGAGGAGAGGCTTCCGTCGGGCCTCTCTGCCATAAAGCCCCGACTGGTGGAGGGCTGCAATGATAGTTGACTTTGTGGAACTTTCTCCCATCTCCCTACTGCATCTCTGGAGCTCAGCCACAGTGATCTTCTTTACCAAGAAGATCACTGTGGTAAACAGTCTCTCACCAAGGCTCTTCTCCCACGATTGCTCAGTTTGGTTGGACGGCTAGGTCTCAGAAGAGTTCTGGTTGTCCCACAATTCTTCCATTTAAGGATTATGGAGGCCACTGTGCTCTTAGGAACCTTGAGTGCTGCAGAAATTATATGTAACCTTGGCCACAATTCTGTCTCTGAGCTATTCGGGTAGTTCCTTCGACCTTATGATTCTCATTTGCTCTGACATGCACTGTGAGCTGTAAGGTCTTATTTAGACAGGTGTGTGCCATTCCTAATCAAGTCCAATCAGTGTAATTAAACACAGCAGGACTCCAATGAAGGAGTAGAACCATCTCAAGGAGGATCAGAAGAAATGGACAGCATGTGAGTTAAATGTGAGTGTCACAGCAAAGGGTCTGAATACTTATGACCATGTGATTTCAGTTTTTCCATTTTAATAAACTTGCACAAATTTCTACATTTCTGTTTTTTTCTGTCATGAGGGGTTTCTGAGTGTACATTCATAAGAAATAAAATTAACCTTTTTGATTTTATCAAATGGCTGCAATGAAACAAAGAGTGAAAATTTAAATAGGGGGCTGAATACTTTCCGTAGCCACTGTGTATATATTTATTTAATTATACTTTTTTATTATAGAGACCCCCTTATAAACATAATGTATGCAACCCCCACATTGAAAACATTTTTAAAAAGTATGCAATATTTATTGGGCCCCCAGATATAGAAATGAATAACTTTTTTCTATCTAGGGACCCCCAAAGCGGCCGAGGGCCCTAGGGTGCTTATGTCGCTGATTCATAGAACCGGCTCTGGTCCTTCTAAAAGTGTAACAAATTAGAACAAATGTAACAATAAACAGTGAAACTTGAACTCACGAGAGAAAGACCATGTTTCCATCCTGCAAACCATAAATTTTCTTTCTATCTATGCCTGCTATTCCAATTTGGGGAGGACCCTGACCTGCCCCGCTGACTTTGCTCTTTTGAAATGTTGTCATTATTGTCGGCAAGTGTCACATGCTAAGCTGTAGCACCTATACACGGCAGTGCTAAAGCTTTTCATGGTGATGAAATGTGGAGACACGCGAGGAACAAAAAACTTGTTTTATTTTAGAAAACACTTAGTTAAAGAATAACAGCCTTGTGGGGTTGAACAGCGGAAATCTTCTGCATACATACACAGATGGGACAGGAACTTAAAGTCAACAATGAGCCACAGCTACCTGCAAACATAACACAACGAGTATAGGACACTAATGACTAACAGCAGGCAGCTGGGGAAACAATCAAGGATAGTAATCAGTGATAGGATAACTAAATAGCTTGTGACCTGTACAAAAGCGGGAACATAAACAGGACACATGGGGGAGAAATCAGACACACACAAGGGAGCAACTGAAATTTCATATGTCCAGTCGTGACATTACCCCACCCCAAGGCCCAGCTCCCAACGGGCAGACCCTTTCCCCAGTCCAGTGGGAAACCATGGCTCCATAAGCAGACATTCCTCCCCGGGGGTCTCGGTGGCCATCATCTCCCTGGGGGTCTCCACAGCTGGCCCCAGGCCGCAGTGGTGACCACACTGTTGAGTGTTGAGCTGTCTCCACCCCCTCCTTGGTTACAGTCTGGTCTCCTGGGAGAGGCGCAGCTTGATGGTCCTCCATCACATGTCCTGTAGGCGTGGACTCCGACATTGTCCTGCGGTCTTCTGTTTCTGGATCCTTCACAGAGTATAGAGCTACAGTACAGGCACTGAGGTGGACAAGGGCTCTACAGGCTCGGGCCAGGAGAACATCACAGCTGGCACCGGGAAGAGGAGTGGAGCAGAGATGGCTGTCATGTTGAAGGGGACGTATTTCCACCTGGGGGGCTACTGGGAGGACTCTGGTCATTCTTTTCCTGGCAAAGGAGGGTCCCGCAGGTCGACGAGCACACCCAACTTCCTGGGTTGCATGACTGGCGGTCAGGGAGACTCCTAATTGGCTAGAGCGGCCGGTAGCTATAGTACAGTTGGGGCATGCCTCTAGCCAACTAGGGTGTGCACTCTGGAGATCTCTGTCTCCCTCACCTTCCTCCTCCTCTGCCTTTTCCTGGTCTGTCTCTAAACAGATTAGGTCCTTTTCCTCTTCACTGACATCCCCCCATCCTGCTGCTCTGGCTCCTCTCTGACGTCCTCCTTCCAAGTGGGCTGTTCACACTCGCTTGTGCCCCCCCCCAAAAAAATACTTGGGAACACCACGGTGGCTGTTGGTGTTGTCCCAGTCCATTGAATGTGGGGGGGCAGGCAGCCCAAGCCTGTCGTGGGTGATGTCTCTCCCTCTGCATCCCGTGGCTCTTCTCTTCAGCCCCACCTAGGCTATCCAGCACCCCCTAGGGAGAGTCAAAGGCATTGTACTTCTCATCTCCTACCCCGATGCGATGTTGTGGGAAAATCGAGGGTGGCATGAATGAAATAGTCTACCTCCTCGAAGAATGTGTCCTATTCACCTACCGGCTGTAACAGGTTTGCCGTGCCAGTCGGCTGCGCCTCCTTCCTTGCTGTCTTCTTTCTTTTTGGTGGCTCATTCTGTCACACGTTAAGCTGTAGCCGCTACACATGGCTCTACTAAAGCTAATGCTTTGTGTGTTGCTGAAATGTGGAGACACGCAAGAAACTTGAAAAAACAAGAAAAACTGCCTCTTGGGGCTAAAGAGTGGAAATCTTCAGCATACATACACAGATGGGATGGATATTAGAGAATAATGTAGAACACTAATGACTACTAGCAGGCATCTGGGGAAACAATCTAGGACAGTGATAGGATAACTAAATAGCACTTCACCTGTACAAAAGTGGGAACATAGACAAACAAAACACATGTGGGAGAAGTCAAAGATACACACAAGGGAGCAACTAAAATTCCATATGTCAGGTCCAATAAGCGGACTTGTGACAGCCTTTAGTATTTGACTTCTGTTCATATAACCATTTAGCTTGAAACCAACACTAAAAGTACTTCTCATACACACTCAAATATTGTGGGTGCCCATAAATGCATGCGTCACTCTCCAGAAATATTTTCATTACCATGAACGCTTCTTTTGATATGCTACTTGATTCATCCATAACAATAATATCTGCCTTCCATTTCTTTAGAAAAACAGAAAGAAAAGCTATTTGTTTCAGACTTTTGGAAATTGTAACATCACAAATTAGCAATAAACAGCATATAAACAAAACAGGTTCAGATATGGTACTACATTTAGTTATGCTACTAGATCCATCCATAATGATAAAACCCACATTCAGTCCCTGTGGACAAACTGTTTGTTACAGATGTGTAAGAAATGAACAGTACACAAAGGAATACAGAAAAATATCGCAATTGGTAATATGACTAAAATGTAAATGAATACAAATGTAATACATTCTCATTGAGCTTCTATAGCTCTATGTAGACCAATTGCAGAGATACAGTATGTCTCAATTTAGATATCATACAGTATATTCAAGTTAATTTCCTGCAACAACACCAACGCCAATAAATGTGTTACCTCATAGCAAGATATGTATTATTATTACTTGTATTTTTTTAACCGTTTTATGACTATGACTACATTTTACTACCATTTTATCATTATTAATATTACTCAAACATCTACTGGGGGACCCCCAACCATGTCATAAGATATATCTCACAGCTAGTACACCTGAATCAATTTGTCAGCTAATCATCAAGCCCTTACCTGTTGAATCAGGTGAGTTAGTTCAGGGCTACAACAAAACTCTTAGATGGCCGCGCTTCCCATATTACATCATTTTATCTAACAAATTCCTATTTGCAGCAATGACCTATGTTGAGCAGTTGCAATTAGGATGAACTGTCTTGCTCAAGGACAGAACTACAGAGGTATTACTTTGGCAGTTGGAGGTTCAAACCAATGTCCTTACTGACACCTGTCAGATGTCCCCACCACTAGGCCACCTTGACACCCCTCATCAAGGAGCATTTATTCAAAGGTCTGTATCTATTTTTTATCATAAATTTGACTACACCAAATTCAAACATGGTGGAAGACACAAAATATCCTGTAGCAAAGCATTGCTGTCAATCCTCATATGACAGTAGGGTCTATGATCTGTTATATGGAAGCATCATTTCCATGGTAACACATGCAATAAAGGATGCACACGTGATTTGTGAGCCCATAGCCATATCATCATGATCACTTAGCTTTTTCCTTTGAAATAAGTGCAAACACTGCAATCATGTGAGACGTGTGGTGAAAAGCCCCACTAGTATTTTTAGTTACAGTACATTAGCATGTTGGCTGTAGAGTATACTGTACATGTGTGTAGATAGACAACTCCCTCTCAATTGACTCTTTTGAGAGCCATTTTGAGAGAATATTGGATTTCCAGATCTCCTGCAGTGAATGGAAAACAAATGTCAATGGTGCTACTGCTCAATTTGTTTTCCAATTGCCAGCCCACCTATATTGGTCCAGGTCACTAAACCCACAGTTGATTTTTACCCAACATCTGCTAACCTTTTCAAACTATTGACTTTCTCATCCTCTCAAAAAGCCATTCACACTGGCCGACTGCAATTATTCTTTCCAGTTACACCGAACATGGTTGGAGGGCTATAATTATGTATAAAAAGGACATCCCAATTCAGCTTGTTTTATTTATAGCGCTTTATACACAAAATAGGTATGTCTACAAGTGCCACATACTCTATCCAGCTCTGTGCATCTACACCTGGCACCTGGTTAACAACCTCAGATGATGCATAGCCAGATGCATGGAGAGAAATATGTAAATGCATTGTATTGTATATGCCACAGCTTCGTTCCCTATAGAAACACTTGGTGACCAAAACTAAATGGTTGTTAAATGTAACGCAATTAATTTAGGGTGTGGGCCTCTGCTCACAGATCAGGCATGTGTACTATTAGCCAACTTCTTTAAAAATTGACTAACTTGGCATTCAGTAACAGACACATCCATTTGGCAGAATTTTAAAGAAAGGCTGGGGTAGTGAGAGTTAATAGACTTATTAAAACAATAATATAAATAATACACTACATTTCTCACTAAAATAATCCAGTCCTGTTGTACACTCCAACTCTTTTTTGTGAGCTACTTGGTTTCTCTGGCTCAAACAATTAAATAGCTGCTGACAATTAAATCTCTCTCTAATAATAATAACTAATATCACTTTGTTCACATTCTATCATATTGTATTTTTAAGCCTGTGTATTGTTTAATAAATTGTTAATTAATGTTACTTTGATATCAAACCTCCTTTTGATTTAGTAAATTACCAGATACACTTATCCACACCAATGTACAGTACATTAGCAATTAGGGATTCATTTCTTTCTCAAGGGGAATGAACACAAATTGCAAAATGGGGCGAAATGTTGGTTACAAACTCAAGACCCAAATCACTAGGTTATAGTTCACATTTTAAGGACAACTCTGAGAAATGCAAATTAGTAAGTAAATACATTTGCTACCTTTCTATCCTTGAAGTCAGATTAGATTTTTTACATCCTTTTTTTACAGTCACATACTGTATGCATGTATAGGAAATGTTATTACATACCTCACAAAATTACAAATGTTTTCCAAGTGTTTTCAACATTCAATCACAACAAAACAACAAAATATTTTAATACTGTATTCAAATGTTTTCTTTATGTTTTCTTTGAGAAAATGCATTTACTTAAACTGTAGCCCCAATTTCCTTGAATTGAATAGCAGGCATGTACATGGGAATCAATCATATCAATACAATGTGCATTATAAATACTGTGTGCAAGGGCGTACGTACGGGGGAGCGGGGGGACATGTCCCCCCCAATGTTACAGACAGGCAATGTGGTCCCCCCCCAATAATAAGACCAATTTGTGAAAAATATATGGTGTGTGTCCCCCAATTATGTTTTTGTAGGTTAGCTAACTCCACATATTTCTTTAAAAAAAATTGAAATTCCCCCAGAGATCTGGTGTAAAATATACAATTGAGACCCTAGTGAATGTCCCTAAAGCTTATGCTTCCTAAAGGAACTACAGTACATTCCTCGTATCCCCACGGATGTTAAACATTCAGTTACAGCTGAAAAAATAACTAAAGGTCAAAGAACTTGAGAACTGACATGGCCTCGCTCTCTAAAATGTCTCAGCGATATCATCTCACTTGTGCGGAACAAAAGCCTTGCCTTACATAAGACTTGAAGTCTATTCTCATTAAGGCTCTTTCAAACCAGTGTGGCTTTGACCGTGGTGTTATTTCCTGAAAATACCTAATGTAGCTCTGTCTCTCTCTTTCCATTTTGGCAAGGCATGCTATTTTTATAGTGCTTCTGGCAGTATCTATCCATCATTTTATCGTAGAAGAAAACAGACTGTAAACACTATACTTGTGGCTATAGTCACAGTTGGATTGTGAAATAAATTCGCACAGATCATAAGGGAATATGACCTATCATAAAAATGTGTACAATCATTTATGAGTATGGGGTGACCCACAGTGCCATATGCATTGTACTATGAGCTGACACCATTTTAGGAAATATATTGCAGATGATGCATTGTATCAATTAAGAAATGCTATAGGAAAAGAAATGCTATAGGAAAGAACCTTCACAATTGTGCACAACCTGAATACCAATTTCAATCACCTTTTTTTGCCCAAAAGGTTAAAGATTCAGATGGCAACATCCACTCCAGTGTCTATTAACGGACCATTATGTTTAAACATTACAATATCTGTTATTACTTTGAAGGAACTGTGTGATAAATAATGAAAATTCTACTGGCAACAAATTACTGGTACATTTTCAGAAGCATGATCCAGTAGAATACATATCAGGTCCTCATAATGATCGGTAAAAGCAAAAGCAAGGACATGGTCTGGAACGTCAATCCCCCTTAGAAGGATTCATCAGTTAGTTGTGGAGTTTTTAATCCCATCAACCACAAGTACAATACAGTTCACAGAATCCACACGCATGGACACTGTTAGGAAACGGTGCAGAGGACCATTCCAAAATAAAGGTAAACTTGTTTTTCACTATGAAACAAAAGTGTGACATTACCAATTCATTGCAGGGAAGAGTGGAGGATCAATGTGGCTAGGCTTGAGACAGGCTTTTATTACCTGGGTGGTGGGACTTAAAAGACATGATTGAAGATCTTATTCAGATTGTGTACACATGTAAAGGTATATCCCTGTAGCATGTCTTACAGACTGAAAACCCAAAAGGTGAAAAGGGAACTAGTACATTCCTCCTCTCAAACGAAATGTTTCAATAGAACCCTTTCAATGAGAACAACAGTGTGAAACCTTTGGAATCACAAGCCCTACA
The DNA here is from genome assembly GCA_016801145.1 of Umbra pygmaea. NCBI lineage: Eukaryota > Metazoa > Chordata > Actinopteri > Esociformes > Umbridae > Umbra > Umbra pygmaea. Next base: position 10,149 of record JACXGM010001136.1, read on the forward strand.
GTACACTCCCCATGTTATAGCTGATAACCTGCATCCAATATACTGCATGGTTAATGACTGACGGCTTTTCCATAAACTTTCATTTCATCTACTGACCCAGGATGTAATGGAAAAAAAGAATGTTATTGTAAACTTGATTGCCACTCACAGTGAGGAAAGAAAAGGCTCTTTACACTTTCAGTGATTATTTCTGAAAAAGGCAAAAAAAATATTGGGCGAAAGAAAAGTGGTTTATCTCTCCTGTATAACTGCATCTCACATCTCCTGGTTTGCAAACAAAGGGTTTTTTATGTAGTGCTAAACAAAGAAATCACTAAGGAACACTTGATTTGGTATTACACTACTCTATCATACATCACTGAACATAACACGTTTTTCACACAGCACATTTACAAGTAAACCAGTACCATTTAGATCTATATAAGTGGCTGAGACCCTGGTAAGATTTGAGAATCTCAAAGTCCTAGAAACATCTTCACCTCTGCTATTGATACCAAAATCCTTCTGAGTTGCAACTTAAAATATATACATCTAAAACAAGTAGCATTTCATTATTACAGTAGGATGTACTGTATGTAGATTCACTTCTGATATGTAAACACAAACACTTGGTTCTTGCGCTCAAAAAGTGCAAGGTTATAAACTTGTCACAATGATGTATCTTAAAACATTTTAAATAATGATTTCACATTTTAAATAATGTTTTTTTAAAGAACATGAGTAAAAAAAAGATCTAATGGCTGAGCTTTCAAGTAACGACATTCCTCAAATCCACTACCATTTTGCAGTAATGTTCTCATACCAATGTAACTCCCATCTTTGTCAGAAACAGCACCGTTAGTAAGACTGAGTCTCAATGTGAGGTTGGACGGATTGTCGCTTGGGACACAGTATTTTAGCAAAAGCTCTTCGGAAGCTGCTGTGACAGAGAGGGTACAGGAAAGGGTTAATACCTGAGTTCAACCACAGGAGCCAAAACGTTATTTCGTACCAGTATTCCTCCACACATCGCCTGCTACAGGCTGCTTGGATTATCATCAGCAGTGTATAGGGTGCCCAGCAGATCCCAAAAATGCAGACTATAATCGCCAGTGACTTGGCAATTTTCTTGTCACGGGAGAGGCGGGAACCCTGGGAGTTTCTACTGGGAGGTACAGTGAGGTCCTGGGACTGAAGAAGCCTTGAAGTTCTCCTGCAGGAGGGGATCTTTTTCCTCTGCATGAACGCGTGTCCGCTACTAGGCTCCCCACTGGAGGAGGGAGACAACTCCTCGTCCTCCTCTATAACTGCTGAAACTGTAGCCGGCTCACTTGACGACACCTTGCGAGTCTTAACAAAAAACACAGACATGACCGCACCTCCGTCCCTCGGACTGGCCCTGCCCCTGTGCGCCTTGGCATCCTCCATACGGATAGCCCTGCTTTTGGTCCTTCGATGGATGTTCAGGTAGATGCTCAGGTTGAAGAAGGCCACAGAGACAAATGGGGTGAAGAACTCGAAGGTGGAGGCACTGAGCAAGAAGTACCAGGTGCAGTAGAACTCAGCGAAACACTTGTCACTGGGGACAATGCTTTTCCCTGTGACCAGCTCCCAGAAGATGATGGCAGGGCCATAGAGAAGGAACGCCAAGACCCACACAGCCACCATCTTCAACACAGCATGACGAGTCATGGTCTGCTGGGCTCTGTATTTCACCTGGAAGCAAAAGAGGTGCAGTGAAAAAATCTTGCAATGGCGATGTCACAATCAACAAATACGTAATAATCCATTAATAATCGGAATAACAAATACATTTAGAAGCTCTGAATTTGTGGATTTGTATCAAATTGTGTCAGTTTTTTGGATCCATCGGGGAGCTTTTGATTTCCTTGGCTAATAGGGATCAAGAGACCCTTCTCCATGATGCGTTAATGAAGTCAGAGAAGAATGAGGGTGCTAGTCTGACTGTGATACTGAATAATATTACAGAGAAGTGTCGAGGAGGCACATCTGTCTTCCTGCTCTCTTAAACAGAGCACCTACAGAATCTGTCACTGCCACCATAATCTTTACTCTGAGATATTCACATCATCATTTAATTTCCTTTTCTTTTCTCCCCATTGGTTTTATTTATCTTAACATGTCTCTCTGTATCCTTAATTTCACACAAACCTCTTAGTTTAACCTTGTAGCATCTTTCCATCTTTTTTTGTAGTTGGTTGTGGCACCATCTTGGTATATTGCAGTTATTTAAATACTACTTGATATGTGTGAACTCTGCTGTCCATCATGCAAATAGTGAGTGCTGTAAGCTCTAACAACATCAAAGGTGTAATATAAAGACACTGGTTATTTTCCATCATTGTAACTCATTACTAAAACTCTACATGGAGCACTATGTGGTTGGAGAGAATGACTCATATTGTATTACAGAGGATAGGAAAATTGGACTCATTGTTCATTGGAAAACCAGAAAGACATTGTATGAAACATAACATACAAAAATGTATACACTCAATACCGTTGCTTTGGATAAGAGCATCTGCTACACTGAACAAAAATATGTTACTCTTTATTCAGATAAAATTACAAATGCAAAAATGTTTAAATACAGCATCCCCAAAATTCTTAATATGTACAAAATGTCTGACAATATGTGCACAAATTAGTTTAAATCCCTGTTAGTGAGCATTTCTTATCTGCCAAGTTAATCCATTCACCTGGCAGATGTGACAAATCAAGAAGCTGATTAAATTGCACGATCATATCCCAGGTGCACTTTGTTCTGGGGACAATAAACGGCTGTCCTAAAATGTGGAGGATTTGTCACACAACACAATGACAAAGATTTCAACATGTTTAAGGGAGCATGCAATTTTAATGCTGACTATAGGTATGTCCACCAGAGCTATTGCCATAGAATTGTATTATGTATTTACCATGAGCTGGCTCCAACGCTGTGTTATTTGGCAGTACATGCATCTGCAGATGATGTGTAACCACACCTGCCCAGGAACTCCACATCCAGTTTCTTTACATTTGGGACCAGCAAATCAGACTGCTGATCATACTGGGTTTAAAAGGGAATTCACAGACTGTCATAAACAATACCAGAGACACTCATGTGTGCTGGTTATCTTCACCAGGGTCTTGACCTTGCAGCACGGCATTGCTTATAGACTTCTGTGGGGAACTGCAGTTCTCTATATGGATGAATCACCATATCAACTGTACAAGGAATTATGTAATGAAGAGATCGAAGCAGCAGTAGTAGTGTTTAGGTGGTATATTAATGTTCCCTAAACAGCCGATGGGCAAAACAATATTAGGGTGACAGTAATACCCAAAAATAACAAATGGCGTTGCCTAACCCGCCTAAAGAACTATAATAATATAAGGAAAACATGCAGACTTACATGAATAATGAAACACACCAAGCCTTTAAACGGCAGTATAACCAGTGTGATTGATAATGATGACATGATTTTCTGGTGTGTGTGCATAGAAAATGTCCTGAAAGAGAATATGAGCAAAATGTCCAGAGGGAGTCGCTTGAGTACTTAAAACTGTTCACTCAGGATGAGACAGTGCCCACCGTCAAGGCGCGAATCCAGAAGAGACAAGCACGCCAAAAGGGTGTGGAGGCAGGGGGAACAGGCACCACCATGGAACCGGAGCCGCCAGCAGTAAAGAGGGCTGAGCAGCAGGCACCAGGTTTGAAAAGGAGCAGCTGGCCCTAGGAAAAGAAGGGGAGCAGCTGGCACCGGGGAAGAAGGCGGAGCAGCTGGCACCAATAAAGGAGGTGGAGCAGCATGCACCAGTGTAGGGGGTGGAACAGCAGGCACCGGAGACGGAGGTGGAGCAGCTGGCACTAGAGAAGGGGGTGGAGGTGCAGGCACCAGGGTTGGAGGTGGAGCAGCTGGCACCGGAGAAGAAGGCGGAGCAGCTGGCACCAATGAAGGAGGTAGAGCAGCAGGCACCGGAGGCGGAGGTGGAGCAGCTGGCACTAGAGAAGGGGGTGGATGAGCAGGCACCAGGGTTGGAGGTGGAGCAGCTGGCACCGGGGAAGAAGGCGGAGCAGCTGGCACCAATGAAGGAGGTGAAGAAGCATGCACCAGTTTAGGGGGTGGAACAGCAGGCACCGGAGGTGGAGGTGGAGCAGCTGGCACTAGAGAAGGGGGTGGAGGAGCAGGCACCAGGGTAGGGGGTGGAGTAGCATGCACCAGTATAGGTGCATACTAGTGTAAACGGTGTGGCACTGGCGTAAGTAGCAGGGCTGCAGGCCGCGGTTTTGAGCTGGCATAAGCCTAAGGGCAGGGCTGCAGTCCCCATTGATGATAGGCTCAGGGCAGGAGGACATACTGTGGCTGGAGGACTAGTGGCCCAGACAGGCTGATAGGCGGCACGGGCACATGTTATTGGGCCTCCACAAACCCAAGTGCCCACCCAATTAAATCCCTTTGGGGAGAATAAGGGAATCTCCCCATATTAGGGTATTCACTCCTGGACTGTCCTCAATGGGGTGGACAGTGGTCTGCTGCTGACCTGACCAGTGTATTGTAGTGTTGGGAGCTACGAGGGCATCTGCGCACAGGTCAACACTCTGCTGTAAATCACTGGTCAGCAGGAACTATGCAGAGAGTATGGGAAGTCCAGCAGAGAGCCAGAGTGACCAGTCCTCCACACAATACACCTCCATCGTTTGGGCCTTTGCAACATATGGCATCCTGGAGAGGTAACTGGTACCGCTACAGGTGATGATGTCCCTTAACAGGCCTAGTTCTGGTGTCACATGGACATGGTATCCCTGTAGTAATGGTAGGTCACTGGTGCTCTTCAGGGACTCCTCCAGATTAAAGCCAAACCTAGACTCCTGCTCCTGTCCTTAACCAGGAAATGGTAAGTAGGCAGGAACCCACCGGCTTCACCACAATGCCACAGCCACTCAATGGACACCACTGGTATTCGACGAGCCACAGTGCACATCAATGTCCCGGTGCGCCGAGACCTGTCCACAAGCAGGTGGGTAATCTCAGCCACATCTTTTGCCAGGCTGCCCCCCAGCTGAACCAGCACCTGCTCGCCTACTTCGTCCACTACTCTCATTAAAAGGATGTTGGTGTTTGGGGCAGGAGGCCCAAGTTCCCCTCGCTGCTTCCTCTTCGTTTGATGGTACTTCATTCTGTAATAGTTGCCTGGTGGAATGAAGAGACTGAAGCAACAGTAGTAGCATTTAGGTGGTATTTTAATGTTTAATGTACTGTGACAGACAGGTGTTGAAAAGTATTGGTTTGGTTCAAAGAATTGGTGCATTACCAAAACGATTTAAGAAAAGGAGCATTTTGTGAGAGCAGTTTGAGATGGCAGTTTGAAAGAGTTGTTAGTTTTAGAAGAAAATCCCTAAAACAGCCCAAAAAATACTGTACCTTTATTTATAAGTCAACATATCAATATATAGAATTATAATTTCACCTTTGTTTTAAATGTATCTGAATAGTATGCCTTAAGATATAAATTAATATGTGAAACTTTAGGGCAGTCTAGCCTATACTGTACATTACATAAACAAATTAAAACAAAGTAATTTTAAAAATTTGCTGCATTGTAAATTGCTAACTGCCACTAATTGGTTGTTGTTATTATCATTCTCTCTTATGACAATCTGCGAGATCTACAGTGGGTTCCAAAAATACTGGCACTCTTGACTGGCAATGCACAAGCAATACTTTAAAAAACAAAAAATAAAATGATAGAGAAACATATGAGAAACACTATGGGCCCTATTTTAACGATCTGAAATGCAAATGACAAATGCGGAACACATAAGGGCGCTGTTGCTATTATGCTGGCAGGATAAATTACACTTGCGCCTGATGCAAATCTAAAATGGGTAGGTCTGTACATTAGTCATAGGTGTGGTTAGAGCGTAATGTGTGATTAACCAATCAGAGCGTCATCTCACATTCCCTTTAAGAGCAGGCGCGCCTGTTCCATGGCGGATTGCTATTATAAGGGCGGATGGCTATTGATTTTTAGTTTTTACAAAATGTAAATAAAGAAATGTCACAAGACATACTTTCCGATGTTTTGGACTCACTCTCACTGAATCACAAGGTTATAAATGCATGGTGACATTTTTTCAATGTAGTCTAACATTAGACCGAGATTACTTTGCTCAACTCACTCTTCTGTCAAACAAGCTCTCCTCTCCTGTTCTGCTGCTGGGGCATTTGGGTTAAGTGGCAACGGCACATGCATTTCAACATCACGTCTTTTTAAGTTCTCTAATATTTCCTAATTTATGTCATCAACACATCCATGATTCATGGAAATGTTGTGTAAAACACAAGCCACAAATAATGCCACAAAGTCCTCCGTGCGTCATGTGCAAAATAGGAATGATACATGCGTTGGTGTAAAAAGTCAATTGCGCTGGGTGCAAGATAGGGCCCTATACTTTATTAATGTTGCAGTGGAAAATTATTTAACACAAAAGAAATTACAACAAACTCAAGGTTCAATGAATATTGGCACTCCTTATTCAGTACTTAATGCAACCACCTCTGTCAAGGTTAACAGCATGGAGCCTCTTCCTGTTATCTTTGAAACGGTAAAGGAACATATTTAAATTTTTGACCATTCCTTTATGAAAATCCTCTCAAGATTTGTCACATTTGTTGGGTTTGCACTTTAACTGCCCTCTTCAACTCAGCCCACAGGTTTTTGATTAGATTGATGCCAGGTGACTGAGATGGCCTTAGCAGGACATTGGTTTTGTGGAACCATTTCTGTGTGGATCTTGTTGGAAGGTCCACCTACGGCCAAGTCACACCCTTTTGGCAGAGGCAACCAGATTGTCTGCCAAAATGTCTTGATACTTGGTGGAATTCATTATGCCATCACTCTTGACAAGTGCTCCTGTACCAGAGACTGACTAACAACAACCCCAAAACATCACTGACCCACCACCATATTTCACTGTGTGTATGAGGTGCCTCCTTGTATGCATCTCTGTTTTGACGCCAAACATGCTGATGCTGTATCTGACCAAAACGTTCAATTTTAGTCTCATTTGACCAGAGCACCTTCCTCCAGTCATAATTTAAATGATGTTTGACAAACTCCAAGCACTTGCATCTGTGCCTTCGGGTCAGAAAGGGCTTTCTTCTGGCAACCTTTCCAAAGAGGCTGTGATTGCGGAGGTGGCGTCTGATGGTTCCATATCATTATAATTTTTTTATAATTGCTGTGACAGTGCTCAGTGGTATATTCAATGGTTTGTGGATCTTCTTGTAGCCATTGCCAGATTTATAAAGGTCTTCGGCCATCTGTCTCTCTTGAACTGCCAGTTCTTTTGTTTTCTTCATGGTATTGAATGAAAAAAGGATATTGCATACATGTTACCTCATTTTTATACCCTAGTGAAACAGGAAGTGATGTAATGGCTGAGTATGGGTCCTTAAAGGTACAATATGTAGTTTTCCAAAACAATAACAAAAGATGTACTTTGCATTAAAAAAGCAAACATCACTATACTTATATTATATATATTTCTTAGTTGTGTACTTACATTATCCTAAATGTTTCCACCAACTTTCAAACCCAGAGAAATTTGTAATATAATTCGAAGACATTGGACGTTTCATTTTGTCTTCCATCAATGGCGTCATATAACCTTTGACTGCTCTAGTTGTTCTAATGCTGCGTTCGTTTATCTTTCCGAGTCGGAGCTCCGAGTCAGAGCTCGGAACGTTGCCTAGCAATGCAAACCACACCCCTTTTCCTCGGACATCCGACTTTCCCACTCGGAGAACTCAGAGGTGACCGAGCAGGAATTCCGAGCAGGAATATAAGATGGCTGCGCCCTGTGACTTGTAAACATAAATAGTTTTCATCGTTTTTGGACCCCTTTGGTTATTTAAATGACAATTTCAATCACTCGTATTACTGCAATACGTTACTGCGCCCGTATCACTGCCTGTTGGTATGGGAATCAGTGTTGTTGTGAGTGAAATATTGAAAAAAATACTTGTTTCAAACCGGTGTTGCTAAACGTGGCTAACATTTTAGAAGTTCAAATGGCTGCGTTTTGATATGGTGGGGTAATAGTCATAATCATAATAAAAAAATGTAATTTAGTACTTTTGGAGCGCCTGGTACTTGGCCAGTGCTACCGCAACAACAGCTTTCCGGGTGGCATCTATGTTTTTCTCTGACTCGGACGTGCAAAAAATAATAGAACGCTTGAAGTGTGGAAGTGACATCATATCCGAGTTCCGAGTCGGATCTTTGAGAATAAACGAACGCAGCATTAGTTCCAGGAAACCGCCAAACATAACGTGAATAAAGTTATAATATTTTTAACAATACATTACTTTGTCAGTGAACATTTTTGTTTTGATTGAGAGACCCCTAGCGGCCAAAAACTACATATTGTACGTTTAAGACTTAGATAAATAAGTGGAATTTAATTCCTGGTTTAATTTTGGTAGACGTTATTTTCAATCGTCTTTAAGGTGCTGTTGATTGTGAAACCTTGATTTAGCATAGATTTTTTATTTAATTAATAAATGATTTTGGTTGGTTCCATTGACACATAACTAAAGTTTACATGTTTTTATTTTAAGTTTTTCTCTATAATTGTATTGTTTATATTTTTACAGTATTGTTTTTGCATTGCTAGTCAGGGGTGCCAGCAGTTTTGGAGCCCACTGTATAATATCAATATTATTTGATCATGTGATATTTTTTGTCAAGTCATCTACAGGGTGCCAACATCTACCTGAGGCTAATATATTCCATGATTTACTGCAGCACTCATAAGTGGCACAGCTCATAGCGTACATACAACTTTTTTCTATTTCCTTGTTGTGTTACCGATACAAGTTAAAATCTCCATTTGGTGGATAATAATTTTTTTAATTTTGGCAACATTTTTTTTCTTCGAATTCTGTCTCTTAATCGTTTTTTCACATGGTTAATACACAATTGAGTATATTAAAATAGGTGTCTTGTTTCAAAGGTGCAGTTCCAAAGTAAGACATCACATGATCAATGATGTCCAAAGTTTCGTTTCACCAGGTGAAAATACTCTTCTTGGTATTGTTGGTTTCTTAGATGCAAAGTTGGTTTCAAAAACCGACCTCTAGCAGACACAGTATATATAATGACTTGTTGGAGAGCTCATCAGCTGATATCTTCTTATATGCACAAGGTCAAAACTGGTTGTTGGAATTAAATGTATTCTTTGGGACCAAAGTACCTTAATTCCACTCACTCATTTTAATTGTGTTTTACCATAATTATATTTTGTCTTGAATTATAGAGCGGATGCACAATTTTTGACTAGATAAGCAAAATAGCTCATGTCTAACCATTACACCACGTTACTCTGAAAGACTGATTTTGAAACAGTGTATTTGTACCTCAAGCATGGTGAGATATTGATTAACCAACAGGTGTCACTGGAGAGTACTGTGTTGGAAAGCTTTGAGTAGTGAACCGTTATTCGGCACAATTTGAGGAAAGCCTCCAAGGTTTCAGAAAGCATAGTTTGTCCATCACTACTAAACAGCCAATCGGCACAACAATATAAGGGTGACAGTAATGCCCAAAAATAACAAATGTCTTGGCCTAGCATGGTGGAACTATGTTAATATAAGTAAAACGTGCAACAGCGCAGCAAACTTACACGAAGAGTGAAACACACACAAACCTTTAAACAGCAGAGTATATATGGGGGAGATAATGAAACTGATAACAGGTGTGACTGATAACGATGACATGATTTTTAGGTGTGTGTGTGCATACAGATTGATAAAGGAAGTCCTGAATGAGAATATGAGCAAAATGTCAGAAATGTCCAGAGGGAGGAAACTGAGGATCTGGAACATTTCACTCAGGCTCAGGGAATTGTGACAGGACAGCCTTCTGAACTGATGGTCCCATGGTAGTGGGGCATTAGAGTACCTGCATGCATACACTACAGACAATGAACATGAATGCATTTTACTGATGGCAGTTTGAATGCAAAGAGATACCGTGACGAGATCCAAAGGCCCATTATTATGCTATTCATCTGCCAACGTCACTGTGGGTACCAACATTATAATGCATGTCTCAAGGATTAACACAATTCTAGGAAGCTGCTAATGTTTTTAGTTAATTCATGGCCTGAATAATGACCGGACATGTCCCCCATAAAGAATTTGTAGGGGATGCCCTGGATGCAGGTGTATGACAGCCTGTTTCAGTTCACAACATTATTAGCAATTTGCACTGCAATGAAGAGTGGGACAACAGGCCACAATCAACAGCCTGACCAACTCTATGCAAAGCAGATACCATGCTGCATTATCCAAATGGTGTGTACTATACAGATGTTCATATTCTTTTTCAGTTTATATTGAATCAAATATAAATGCTGTAATATATACTCCCCGGCCATTTCATTAGGTACACCTTGCTAGTAACGTGTTGGACCCACTTTTGCCTCCAGAACTTCCTTCATTCTTCGTTTCATATATTCATCAACGTGCTGGAAACATTCCTTCCAGATTTTGGTCCATATTGACATTATTGCATCACACAGTATGTGAATCTCTCATTTCACCACATCCCGAAAGTACCGCTCGTTTAGATTGAGATCTGGGGACTGTGGAGGACATTTGAGTACAGTGAACTGATTGTCATGTTCAAGAAACCAGTTTGAGATAATGTGAGCTTTGTGACATGGCATGTTATCCTTCTGGAAGTAGTCATTAGAAGATGGGTACACTGTGTTCTTAAGGGATGGACATGATCAGCATCAATACAAAGGTATGCTGTGGCATTCAAATAATGCTCAATTGGTATTAAGGGGTCCAAAGTGTGTATGCCCCAAACAATTACACCACCACCAGCCTGAACTGTTGATACAAAAGAGGATGGAGCCATGCTTTCATGATGTTTTCACCAAATTCTGACACTACCATCTGAATATCACAGCAGAAATTGACAGTCATCAGACTAAGCAATGTTTTTCCAATCTTTAATTGTCCAATTTTGGTGGGCCTGTCCAAATTGTAGCCTCAGTTTCCTCAGTTTTTCGAGAGTTACTTTCTTGCAGAGCATTAATAAGTAGCTCGCGAAAGAACGTTTTCACATGTTCAACCTCAAAATCTGACAGATTATTTGCAGCATGTTGTCGCTGCCAGTGTGATGATCAACTGATAAAAACACACAGTGCATGTGTGTGTGTGCAATCAATAAACCTCAGCAGCACTATTGTTCCCAAAAACACAACTGCTGGTATTGTTTTAAATTAAATGATCACCATTAGAACAAATTATTATATTATAGAAAAATGGATTCATAGCTTTTGAATTTGCAGATACATAAGCATCATCTAATTTTAATTATTAACAGTAGAAGTTAAGAAGAAGAAGTTTAATTTATATAGCGCTTTTCCATAGCTCAAGGTCGCTTTACATTGTACAGTTACAAAACATTTAGACACTCAGGGCCCTATTTTAACGATCTAAAACGCAAGTATGAAACGCGAAACTCAAGTTACATTGTGGGAGGGTCCCGGGCGCTGTTGCTATTTTAACGGCGGGATAAATGATTATTGCGCTCGACGCATATCTAAAATGGGTAGGTCTAAAGTAGCTTCATTAGTCATAGGTGTGGTTTGGGCGTAACGTGCAATAAACCAATCAGATCGTCATCTCACATTCCCTTTAAGAGCCGGCGCGCTTGTTCAATGGCGGATTGCTATTATAACGGCGATTTCTATTGATTTTTATTTTTACTAAATGTAAATAAAGAAATGTCACAAGACATAGCCTACTTTCCGATGTTTTGGACTCACTCTCACTGAATCACAAGGTTATGAATGCATGGTAATATTTTTGCAATGTAGAACATTAGACCGAGATTACTCTTCGGTCAAATAAGCTTTCCAATCCCGTTCTGCATTTCTGGGCATTTAAGTGGCTAGCACGCATTTCAACATCACGTCTCCTGAAGTCCTCTAATATTTCCTAATTAATGTCATCAACACATCCATGATTCATGGAAATGTTGCATAAAACCCAACAAGCCACAAAGAAGCTGCGACTTCAGTAGTGTACTTGTTCTATCCAAACACCTGACATGCATTTTCAGTGTGCCAAATGTTCGTTCAATTAGGCTACACTGCGTGTTTGTGTGTGTTTTTGATTAAACAACCTTTTACGCTTTTGCTGGCATCATAAATTGTGTCATCATTAACCATGTCTTTAACGGATAGCTGTTGTCCCCTTCACAGCCACCCATCCAAGGGGGGATTCCTCATGAAAAAGTTGCCATAAATGAGTCGTGGCTTGAGACTGAGTAATTCTGAGTAAAGACGTGGGTGATTTTACTATTAGCATCGCAAATTACGTGTGTATTCTATTTGATTGAATAGGTTCCCTTGAGGTTGATGTATATCAGTGCAAATAATTTATTATGAATAATTTCAGTAAATGTGTACACTAGATACCTAGTATACCTATTTTTCACATTTTCAGACACCAGAATGACTTCCTCAAGTGGTAATATTTTTCCTTCTAATTATGTATTGCAATAATGAAGAACTGCTGCATTTGTGTAGATGAGAGGAGCAAAGTGTATGCGCCCTGTGCACACGCTACATTGCATGCGCCCTTAAAATAGCATATGAATAACACGCCACTGACTTTAAACCAGGTTTTTCCTGGTCAGTGGCGGAATTGTTTTTGGTGACTGCAAGATAGCACCAGGGAACGTTTGCGCTGGAACACGCCTCTTCTTTTCGCTGAACCGCCCAACGAACGCAAGTTCATTCCCTAATTTACCGACACGCGTCTGTGGAGGGAAAAGTCCCATATGCGTCGGGTGTAAGATAGGAATGATACATGCATTTGTGTAAAAAGTCAATTGCGCTGGGTGTAAGATAGAGCCCTCAGACATACATTACAGTCACAAAGATACATGTAGTCACATTATACAAAATGCATGTTAAATAAATATGTTTTTAGCTGGGTCTTGAATGTAGCCACATATGAGGTATTCCGTAGTGTAAGAGGTAACGAGTTCCATAATTGAGGAGCATTAATACTAAATGACCTTCCACCTACAGTGGACAGCCGGAAACGAGGAATGGATAATAAACCAAGTTCAGCTTAAGGGACTGGACAGGGCGTTAAGGGTAGATTAAGTCCGATAGATATTAGGGAGCAAGACCATTTAATGCTTTGAATGTTAGAAGCAATACCTTAAAATGGATGCGTGATGCCACAGGTAACCATTGGAGGTCCTGAAGTAGAGGAGTAATATGAGCAAAAGGTTGCCAATACATTGTCATCAAAAATGAGTACCTTGCTTTTAAGGCTGCCAAACTGAGTGAAAACGAGATCTTCTGAGTGGCAGCGATGAGTCTGTGGCAGCTGTGTGGCAGCCGTCAGAGAGGTGTTGGTCAGTAGATAGAGCATTGACTAGTCTGTGCCAGTTGTGTGGCAGCCGTCAGAGAGGTGTTGGTCAGTAGATAGAGCATTGACTAGTCTGTGCCAGTTGTGTGGCAGCCGTCAGAGAGGTGTTGGTCAGTAGATAGAGCATTGACTAGTCTGTGCCAGTTGTGTGGCAGCCGTCAGAGAGGTGTCGATCAGTAATTAGAGCATTGACGAGTGTGTGGCAGTCTGAGGCAGGAGCTGAGGCGGCTTGCCGAGCTGAGCGGCAACAAAGTGACTACCTGCTGTCAGTTTATAAATATATATATATACAGTATCTCAGAAAATGAGTACACCCCTCACATTTTTGTAAATATTAGATTTTAACTTTTTTATGTGACAACACTAAAGAAATGACACTTTGCTACAGTGTAAATTAGTGAGTGTACAGCTTGTATAACAGTGTAAATTACACACGTTTGTACCTTTCGTACATTGCTATTATGATGGCGGATATGCACCGTAATATTTTTATCTGTAATCTTTTGCATGTTCGTGTGCTGCTGCGCTTCCCTGTGTGTTTGTAACAAGCATAGTGTGCACGCGCTGTGCCTATGCCATAGGTGCATTTGACTAATTTGCTGTTAAAATAACTATGACGTGCTGCGCCATTGACTTTAGATCAGGTTTTTGTTGGTCAATGGCGCGATAACTTTCCGATGCATCAAGATAGCAATACACCCAGAATTATCTTGAACCTCCCTGTTTGACCAGCACTCCCATGGGCGCAAATATGGGCGCAGGTGCATTTGCTATTTAACCAACGCGGGCGACTGACGGGAAATTGACAACTGCGTCGTTCTTAAACTAGCAAAGACACTTGCGTTCAGACTTCGCGCTGCATTGTGCCAGGTGCAAGATAGGGCCCAAGATCTAAACCAGGCTAAAACAGTGTCGGAAACACCAAAAACAGTTTCCAGTAAAAGTTTATGATTGACAGTATCAAAAGCAGCAGTAGGATCCAGAAGGACGAGAATAGAAAGAGAACCAGAATCTGAGGATATTAACAGATCATTGGTGACCTTGACCAAGGCTGTCTTAGTACTATGAAATATTCAAAAACCAAACAAGGGGCTCAAAAGGATTTTTCACTGTGAGATGACTGTGTAGCTGCAAAGCCAAAACATGTTCTAGAATCTTTGCAAGAAATGGATGATTTGATATAGGGATATAATTATTTAATTATTTAGTTACGCAAATCTGTGTTGTGCTTCTTGGGAACAGGTGTTACAGCAGCAGGTTTCAATGCTGCTGGTACAAAACCAGTATGCAAATATTCATTAACAATGCCAAGGACAACTGGGCACAGTGAGTCAAAACAAGTTTTAATCAAGCGTGTAGGGAGGGGATCAAGTAAGCAAGTGGTAACGTTCATACCTACCTAGTGAGCAGCTCAGAGTCAATTTCAGAAAAAAAGTAAAAGATGTGCCAGAGAAGCTAGACAAGCATAGTGCAGAAGAGGAAACAGGTGTTGCATGAATAATTTATAAACATTGTCAATTTTAGAGCTCAAGTAACGAAGAAAAGCAGAGAGGTACCAACATTAACTTTGAGAAGTCTGTTAATAGTATGAAAAATATGCAGAGAGTTACTTTGATTGCTATCTATAATCTGAGAAAAATAAACAGATCTGGATTCCCCCAGGTGGTCTTTCCAAGCTTGATAGAATACATTTAGGCCCGAGTCACGCCACTTGCATTCCAATTTACGGCAAGCTGCTTTCCTAAAGCCCAGGTCAACATTATACCAGAGGGCAGAACGAGTAAAGAAGACTCTGCGTAACTTCAAGGAGCAAAATAATCTAAATTAGAGGCAAGAACATTATTCAAGTGTAAAATTCTATCTTCCAGAGAAATGGCAGACCAATAAGAGAAAAAAACAGAGTCTGCAAAATCTGATATAATAATTGATTACTATTTAAGGAAATTAACAGTGTGTGATGTAGTAATACAAGGAAGAGGCCGTTCCAGTTTATAGAAGTATAAAAAGTATATAAAGTTTAAACACAACATTGACAACAAGTCAGCATATGCTTCATTTGCTTTTGGTGGTCGGTACACAGTAGCGATAGTAACTGCCTTTGGAGCAGAGATATTCAAAACAAGGCATATAAATGAGAACTGTGGTACACACACAGTGCTGATTTACATTTACGTAAATTTAAGTCATTTAGCAGATGCTCTTATCCAGAGCGATTTAAGGTAAGCACAGGGACATTCCCCCAGAACAACAACATGTTAAATTGCTGGTTATGAGACACAATAATTCCACCACATCAACCAGTAATAGGGCTGGGCGATAAAACGATAACGATATCTCTCGCGATAGACACATAATCAATATCAATAAAAAATATTTTAGATAAAACTTTTGATAATTTCCTTTGCTTCGTCGGAAGAAACCAGTGGTTGCGAAGTATGGTTGCATAAAAAAAGGCACTCACTCTCTGGTAACCTAGCAACGTATTGAGTGACACGCTGAGAGCCAATCATTTAACAGTATCAAGATTCGTTGCGCAATATTATTGTCTCATGAGTCGTGTTGGATTCTTCAGTAACTGAAACTGAAACTGATAAGTGGAAAATTAGTGCCGCAGCGAGCGATGACATTGTTGATAAAACGGGAAAAGTCAGCTCGCCAGTATGGCAGTTTTTTGGTTTTTAAATGTCTGACCGTAGTCAGACCAATGTCGTCTGCAAATTATGCAAAACCGTCTTCCCCAGAGCCATATATATAGAGAGTATGGCCAACTAGGGAATCGAGTGTTCTGAGCTATCCCGTTATGCGATTGGTTTCGAGGTGGTCACATGTTTCGTGGACTTTTTAGGCTACAATATGGGAAGGGTTTATCGATGTCTGTTAATAATAATAATAATATCCTAACAATGCAGTACCAGTTACAGTTACACTTTTCGCCATCAAATAAGTTTAACCTGTCCTCGGCGATGGATGAACTACGAAAGGTTATGTCAGGACTCGGGAGACTGAAGAGAAAAGGTAAACACTGCTCAAAGACTTATTAGGCAACGTGGTCACTCACTACAATGAGCATTTTTAGAGGCCCATTTACGATATCGAAATATGCATTGGAATATTTCCGTAAGGGCCTTTTACATATTGACAAACGTTGATAATAACATGTATGTGCCTGTTTATAGTGAAAATAAGCGATTTATTTCAAGATAGCATATTCGCCCCATAGGTTTACACTGTAGAGTCATCTGACGTTGGTCTCCAACATGGCGCCCATGATTTGAGTTGGCCAAACTCTCTATATATATGGCTCTGGTCGTCCCCACCAAGACTGGTAATATCACAAACTTGTTTTCCCACCTTCTCAGGTCTCAGGTTTCTCTGTTTATATTTAACACTTGGCACTATTTTATTCAACTTTATTAAGCATTTCTTAAGTATTCTAATTTTGCACCTTAGTGTAACAGATAATTGTTAAGTGTTCATTGTGATTTTTGACTTATGTTTACATTTTAATTATTTGAGTGTTTTCCATGGTTGTGTAGACATTTCTGCCTTTATAATTGAGGGGATTATAATCAGTGGAAAGTTACATTTAAAATAAAAATGTTTAAATTTAATATTTTTTTCCTGCTCTATATTCTAAATAGGTCATAAAACAGATAATTAATTATCGATATCGACCGATATGAAACACTTGTTTTTCACTTTTATTTTAAATGCTTTAATTTTATCTGTTTTTAATTTTTGTGTTTTCCTGTTTATGTAAAGCACATTGAATTGCCATTGTGTATGAAATGTGCTATATAAATAAACTTGCCTTGCCTTGCCTGGCCTTATATCGTGATAGAGTTTTCAGCCGTATCGCCCAGCCCTAACCAGTAAGTCGGTGGAGATCAAACAGACCATACCCCTCAGGAGTGATCTGGTTGAAGAGGGTACCGTTGTTTTGATAATCCCATGTTTCAGATAAAAACAATAAATCCAGCCCCATTTATGGGGCTCTGGTACACCGCAGAAGGCAACTTTAATCGAACGAGCAAGGGTAAGTTACTCAAAACTGCACCAGTATGAGATGCTCTTTTAGCCTTCCACCGACTCATAGGCACGCAGAGGTTGTTAGAGGAAGAAAGTCCATAACTGCGTCCAAAACTCTGATGTACTGTATGTACCAACTTTGTCTCAGCAGGCCAGCTTTTCAACAAAGTTCATAAGCATCTTTTCGTAAATAGTAGTTGTGTTTTAAGTTCAGAAGCTGGTGTGTGGTGTACCTTAAAGCCATCCTCCGTGAGTCCAGGACCGCAACGGTCCCACAGCAGCGAAAGATCAAAGTAAGGCCCCAGGGTAACCTCCTCCAATTAGACTCCAAAATCCACCAGAGGACACAGGTAGATAAAAGCATTAATCCAACGAATGTGAAATAGTCCTGCGACATTGCAAAAAGGTGTGGAAACTAAAAACAACAGGTTGAAAACCCAGCGTCAGTATAAATCAGACAAACAAACAGTGAAAGGAGCCGCAGCCAAAGTGTGCCCGCGTACCCCTTCCTGAAGGATTGAATCTATTACACAGAGGAATCTCGGTTGTAGGGGTTTGTTGGCACATGCCGGGAGTCATCTTTTATAACTACTGTCAATGGTGAAGCAGCCCTATAGATCGCTGTGCAGTACTGGTGGTTTGAACACTGAACAGCTTGGGAAGAACACAGTAAACACTAACATCTACTCCAAAAAAGAAAAAAAGAAAATGTGCTGGCTGTTAATAAAGACAATTTTCTGAAGGTGATTTATTCATATTTCCTCCACTGAGGAATCTGCAATGAAATGCAGGCAACAAAAGTGAGTACAAGTGAAAATGTCCAAATAGGGCCCAAAGTGTCAATATTTTGTGTGACCACCATTTACAGCACTGACTTAACCCTCTTGGGCATGGAGTTCACCAGAGCTTCACAGCTGTCAATGGAGTCCTCTTCCAATCCTCCATGACGACATCACAGAGCTGGTGGATGTTAGAGACCTTGCCCCCCTACACCTTCCATTTGAGGATGCCCCACAGGTGCTCAATAGGGTTTAGGTATGAGACATGCTTGGCCAGTCCATCACCTTTACCCTTAGCTTATTCAGCAAGGCAGTGGTTGTCTTGGAGCTGTGTTTGGGGTCGTTATCTTGTTGGAATACAAATCATGGTTCCCTCAATTAACTGTAGCTTCCCATTGCCGGCATCACTCGTGCAGGCCCAGACCATGACAGTCCCACCACCATGCTTGACTGTAGTCAAGACACACTTGTCTTTGTACTCCTCACCTGGTTGCCGCCACATACGCTTGACACTATCTGAACCAAATAGGTTTATTTTGGCCTCATCAGACCACAGGACATGGTTCCAGTAATCCATGTCCTTAGTCAGCTTGTCTCCAAGAGGCTTCTTTCTGGGACGACAGCCATGCACACCAATTTGATGCAGTGTGCAGCGTATGGTCTGAGCACTGACAGGCTGACCCCCACCCCTTCAACCTCTGCAGCAATACTGGAAGAACTCATATGTCTATTTCCCAAAGACAACCTCTGGATATGATGCTGAGCATGTGCACTCAACTTCTTTGGTCGACCATGGCAAGGCCTGTTCTGAGTGGAATCTGTCCTGTTAAACTGCTGTATGATCTTGGCCACCATGCTGCCACTCAGTTTCAAGGTCTTGGCAATCTTCTTATAGCCTAGGCCATCTTTATGTAGAGCAACAATTCTTTTTTTCAGATCCTCAGACAGTTCTTTGCCATGAGGTGCCATGTTGAACTTCTAGTGACCAGTATGAGGGAGTGTTAGAGCGATAACACAAAATTTAAAACACCTGCTCCCCATTCACACCTGAAACC
>JACXGM010001136.1:29562-46486 GCA_016801145.1 Umbra pygmaea
GCATTGAGTAGATGAAAAAGAGAATCCATTCTGGAGACTTTCTTGAGACTAATGAGCTGTCCTTGAGACTTCATATATATCTCATAATTGTATCTTTTTTAGCTCTCTGATTGACATATACATGGATATATATAAGGAGAGTAACATTAGACATATTGAAGATCCATTTGAGATCTCTGATTTGGATCCAAGAAAGACATAGATGAGGTTATGTGTGGTTCATTCTCCTGAGCAAAATGTGAGAATTACGAGACAGTGCTCGTAATCTCATGTTGGTGTTAAACAGAGCTCATTGTTGTCTAGGAGCAACAAAAGAGAATATGATGAGATCTTTTTTGGATTTTGCCTTCCTATGGGTTGTAACTAGGGCTACAGCTATCGATTATTTTAGTAATCAAGTATTCTACCGATTATTCAATCGATTAATCTAGTAATCTGATAGGAAATACTTTTGTTTTTTTGAAGAGCAATAATATAAAATAGTTTATTTTTATTTTTGGAAATTACATTGCTTACAGTATCATCTGTCAAAAAATGTCAATTAGGTACCGTCACGTAGCTGCTACAGAATAGTCAGTGCACTGACTATTGATCGACGCCTCTCTGACAACCGCCACAGTCACCACAAACTCGTAGATGCCACTGGGAGGATCTAGATAGTAAAATTATAATTGTTAAGAATTGATCCCCGCTTCTCACTTAAGCCCTAAGTCCGACCCAGTCATCGACTACAATTGACGTGTTTATGGGAGAGAATGGACACACATGTTGAGTGTGACATTTTTTTTGATAGCTTGTAGGCTAAATAGTTGTTCTGACCAAAAAAAAGCTAAAATGACGGACGTAGATAGAATAGGCCATTTCCAATATATTATGTACATTTAATTGCATTATTTCTCCAGAATTCTGTTAACCAATAAATATAAACCAAACCAATATAAACATTAAATGCCTTTTATCACAAAAGGCAACTTTCCTGCTCAGGTGTCCAGAGAGTGGTTGCGATTCATTATTAGTTTTTCAACTTCTGTTCTCCGTTGGATTATGTCTGCCTTGGTCGATGTGAATACATCTATGCAGATTGCCTTAAAGATACAGTCCGCGATGTTCGTAATGTTCTAAGTAGAATCATCGTCTTACCGTAGTTAGCTTGAAACTCAATGGTGTTTCTTTGACATTGCAGGCATTCCCTTACCAAATATCTGGTTTGCTAATGTAGGGGAAGTTCCATTGACAGAGCTGTCAATCAAACCGGAGCTATACGGTGATGTCTAATGAGTTTGCAGAGCGAGCACAACCTCTAAACACAGAAGAACAAGAGAGAAAATTACAAACCTAGACACTTCAGGGAAATAAATTAAGTCCCGAGCGGGGACCTGTTTTAACGCCTAAATTCACATTCTTTACAACCTAGAGGCTTAAATAGTTCTAAATGTTGCCTGAAATCGCGGAAGGCAATTTTAATATAACTAATAATGGTGGCTTCCCCACATTATGGGTCCTAGGTAGTATATATTTGTATAGTGAGTCAGGCGTACATAGTGTATATCCCGCATCTATGCTGCTTTAGAGCATAGTTTCTTTATTATGTACCAACGTTGTGCATCTCCTATGCCTGTCTGCTTTACGACCAAGAAGAGATACCTTTGTTTGTATTCAGAGTTCAATAAAACCACTCAGAACTCATCTCCCTGCCTGGACTCCCTTCCTACACCTCCAATGAACGACTGTGATAGTACCTATGGCATTACATCACTGGATATTTTAGCTTTTTTGGACCATGCTTTGTAAAACCTAGAGAGGGTTGTGTGGGACAATCCCAGTAAATCAGCATCTGCAGAAATACTCTTCTCCATTATAATGCTTAATTTGAAATTCTGCAGAACATCTTGATTTTACAGTGGCCATCACAGTCACCTGACTCAAACCCCATAGAAAATCTATGGTTGGGGGTCCGCATGGCGTAGTGGGCTAAGTCGCTGCTTTGTAGGACAGTCTACGTCACAATGGTTATGGGTTTGATCCTGACCATGGGTTCTTCAACTTTCCCCGGGCATCCTGCACAAGGCAGTGCAAATTGGCAAAGCGCTTCCTGGGATTTGGGTCAGATAAATCCGATTATCTATATTGCCACAACACTCTCCAGGAACTCCTTGTTATCAGAATGTAGAATTATTTTACGTGAATGTAATCATCCTGTGCATGATCCGACTAAAGGCTTCCATGTTGGGTGAACAGTGCAAATAGAATCAGCGGCTCTGACAACTTGTGGATGGATGAACGAACCTCATCATTCCACAGATCTGCCCAAGCAGTTGCGGTACTGCCAACAAGGCAGCGTTAGTGGGAATTGGTGAAGGGGGGAAAATCGGATGAAACATTAACACCAAAAAAACGAAAATCTCTGTCGGATACAGAATGCAAACCCAAGAATATCACTGAACTGAAGGCCATCCCTCAAGAAGAATGGGCTAAGATTCCTCAGGAACGCTGCCAGAGGCTGGTGGCTGGCTATGCAGCAGAATATGACAGCAAAAGTGTGCTCTAGTAAGTACTAAAAATGCTTGCCATAAAGGGGTTGAATAATGTTGAGACTGGAGAAGTCATTATCAGTTCCATTTGCAGTTGAATTTGGGGAAACCACTTGCAGCATTCATTGTGTTGAGCTATTTCAACTGATTTTGTTTGATTTGTTCATTGCAAACAGCTGAAAGTCTGTACATTTTGACCATAAACCCGATTTGTAATGGGGGTTGAATAATTTTCATTGCAACTGCACAACATACAGTATTATGATTAATTTCTATTATTATACATTCAAAATAATAAACAAATGTCAACATGACACACAGGGGTGTAGCAAAAAATCCTGGGCCCTATGCATAGGCAGTCCTGATGGGCCCCCATCCAGGTAAAATAAAATATATCCCAGACTTTTCAAGGGCCCTCTCTCCCCTTGGGCCCTGGTAATCAGTATTGGTTTTACCCCCAGTCCGACGCCCCTGATGACACATGGCAAAGTTTAGGCACCCTTTGGGCCCATTCTTAATTTCTTTTTAAACCTACTAAGGCTTCAAAAGTCAATTCCAGTGTTTAACTATTAACCTGAAGTTACTCTTCTAATTGGTCAGACAGTGACTGTTGTTCTGTTTGGTTTCATTCAACCATGGTGTCCCCTAAGCAGATGTCTGAGGACAGGAAAATGAAGATAACTGACATTAACAACACAGGAGAATGCTATGAAAACACTCTGTAAACATTTCCAGCTGCCAATTTCAAACTTCAGTCAAATGTGAGAAGAAATAAATATATGTTAAATGGAACATTTCAAGTCAAGCAAGATCTGGAAGACCAAGACAAATATTGCACAGACCTGACAGAAAACTGGTCAGCGCTACACCACAAATCACACAGGTCACTGCAAAGTACATTCAGAATAATTTAGCATACGATGGAGGAGTTTTTACAGGGCCACAGTACAGTGTACCTTACACAAAACAGATCTGCATGGGAGAGCTGTCAGAAAGAAATCTTTCTGAGCTTTCTAAAACTACACAAAAGAAAACCTTGATAAAGTCAAGACAATTTTGGTGAAAAAAAAAGGTAAAGCCATTCAATATAATAACACCTTGCCAACTGTTAAACACGAGGTGTAGCTCCATAATAATTTACAGTTCTGAGGCAACCAGGGGAACAGGTGATATTGTGAGGGTAGAAAGAAGAGTGGATTCACCTAATATCAACAAATCCTAATGGCCACAAGTCATTAAGGACAATGAAGTTAAAAAGAGGTTTAATATTTCAGTAAGACAATGATTCAAAACATTGAAATCATCCATTAAATATTTACAAGGAAAAAGGTTTTGGAATGGACATCTGTCCCCAGAATTGAATATTATTTAATATATTTTCTGGAATGTAGGGAGACACAAGAATCTTTCTGAGCAGCAAGAGTTCTACAAAGAAGAATGGAAAATGTTTGAAAGCAGGTCTGACCAACTAGTAAGTGACAGGGTGCCTAAGCAGTTGCACAGGTCATGTGTACTATTGTTTAATATTTTGAATCTCAGGAAAATACAAATGAATGGTAATCCTGTGCATATAAACACATGCAGAAGGTTGTCATGTTTCACATGGTACCATGCAAAGGTCAGGTCAAATCCTGTTCTCCGAAAAATCTACCTTAATGTTCGAAGGCTGTGGACATTATTGCAAAACAGATGCTTCCTAGCAGCCACTGAGATGAAATGTTCACCGTGTTTTTTATCACATGGCTTTCAATATCTGTTACCAACATATGCACAACCATTGCTTCAATGCCACCATCATTTAATTCCTTTATTGCAAATGCCTAGCATGACATGCAAATACCATACACAAAATATTGTAGATAGATGAGATTCTTTGAATGTATTATCAATTTTCCAATTAATACCACAGACACATTTCATTTAAATCTCAAATTGGCCAGTTTGTGAAAATAAACAGCAGCATGGTTAATCAAATTTATCTTCAGAATTAATTTATTTTGGTGAATAGTTTGTAATGACTGCCTGTTGGATTGAGTCATTAATTATGATTTTCTGTCTGGATTAGGTGATGGTGGAGATGATCGTTCACATATATTCTAAAAGGAAATGAGCTACAGTCTGTCAGGGACATCAGGAACATTAGGGAAATTACTGACTGGGCTAATGTTGTGCTTTAACAATACCCCTTTATAGGTCAACGAAACAGTTAACAACCAAAATGTTCTGCAAACTAACAGGCAAGAGAATGGAAGGTATGTGAAGCAATGCACAGTTAACTATTCAGACTAGAATATCCAGGGGTACTTTATCAGGCCTTCAAAAGCAGACATAAAGGTCAGATAGTAACACTCTGGTCCACAAGGACCAATCCCTACAGTCTGGATTTCAAAGAGACATGGACCGCATTCATTCATTTTGCTTTCATTACAGCCATCCGGCTTGCAGAATTGTTCGAGTTCAGTTAAATTCTGTGGTCAGCTGCAATTGACTGCTGTCTAGAAATCCATCCACTGGTTTTCAATTACAGGTCAGGGCTTTAACTTGGCCAGTCAGGACATTCCCCTTTCTATCCTGGTCATTATCGTACTGGAAGGTGAACCACCTGCCTATCTTCAGTTGTCTAGAAGAGGGCCGTAGGTCTTCCTCAAGAATTTAGATGTACTTGGCAGCATCCATTTTCCCTTCAATCCTGTCCAATTGCCTAGTCCCTGATGAAGAGAAACACCCCCACAACATAATGTTGCCACCACCATGCTTCACAGTTGGTATGGTGTGTTTTGGATGGTGTGCTGTATTTCTATATTACAGTCGTATGCAAAAGTATAGGCACCCCTGAAAATTTCCAAGATTTTTATTTATAAATAATTTGATGTTTGAATCAGCAATTTCATTTTGATCTATCACATAACTGAAGGACACAGTAATATTTCAGGAGGGAAATTAGGTTTGTTGGATGAACCGAAAATGTGCAATATGCATCAAAACAAAATTAGACAGGTGCATACATTTGGGCACCCCAACAAAAATATCAAATCAACATTTAGTTCTTTAGAAGAAATAACAGCCTCTAGACGATTCCTGTAGCCTGTAATGAGTGTCTGGATTCTGGATGAAGCTATTTTGGACCATTCCTCCTTGCAAAACATCTCCAGTTTAGTTAAGTTTGATGGTTGCCGAGCATGGACAGCCCGCTTCAAATCACCCCACAGATTTTCAATGATATTCAGGTCTGGGGACTGGGATGGCCATTCCAGAACATTGTACTTGTTTTAGCAGTGTGTTGGGTTGTTGTCTTGTTGAAATATCCAGCCCCGGCGTAACTTCAACTTTTTGACTGATTCCTCTACATTATCATGTATCTGCTGATATTGAGTGGAATGCATGCAACCCTCAACTTTAACAAGATTCCCAGTATCGGCACTGGCAACACAGCCCCACAGCATGATGGAACCTACACCAAATTTTATTGTGGGTAGCAAGTGTTTGTCTTGGAACGCTGTGTTCCTTTGCCGCTATGCATAACACCCCTTGTTATGACCAAATAAGTTCATTTTTGTTTCATCCGTCCACAGCAACTTCTTCCAAACTGAAGCTGGCTTGTCCAAATGTGTGTTTGCATACCTCATGCGACTCTGTTTGTGGCGTGTGTGCAGAAAAGGCTTCTTCCGCATTACTCTCCCATACAGCTTCTTCTTGAGCAAAGTGTGCTGAATTGTTGAACGAAGCACAGTGACACCATCTGCAGCAAGATGATGTTGTAGGTCTTTGGAGGTGGTCTGTGGGCTGTTTTTAACTGTTCTTACCATCCAACGCCTTTGCCCCTTCAATATTTTACTTGGTCTGCCACTTCTGACCTTAACAAGAACTGTGTCTGTGTTCTTCCATTTCCTCACTATGTTCCTTACAGTGGACACTGACAGCTTAAATCTCTGCGATAGCTTTTTGTAGCCTTCCCCTAAAACATAATATTGAACAATCTTTGTTTTCAGCTCATTTGAGAGTTGTTTTGAGGCCCCCATGTTGCCACTCTTCAGAGGAGAGTCAAAAAGAACATGAACTTGCAAATGGCCACCTTCGATACCTTTCCTCATGATTGGATGCACCTGTCTATGAAGTTCAAGGCTTAATGAGCTTACCAAATCAATTGTGTGTTCGAATTAATCAGTGCTAGGTAGACACACGTATATTCAAATCAACATACTGACAAAAGTGCACAAATTTATGCACCTGTCTAATTTCGTTTTGATGCAAATTGGACATTTTCTTTTAATCCAATGAACCTCATTTCACTACCGAAATATTACTGTGTCCTTCAGTTACTTGATAGATCAAAAATAAATTGCTGATTCAAACACCCAGTTATTCATAAGTAAAAATCATGGAAATTGTCAGAGGTGCCTAAACTTTTGCATACAACTGTATATATATTCATCAAACATAATGCTTGCAGTTCGGTTAAAAAAGTCCAAACTTAAAATTCATCTGGCCATAAATCCTTTTGCCACATGGCATTAGAATCTTCCAGGTGTATTTTTGCAAAGAGCAAATGAGAATCTGTGTGGCCACTTTTCAGAAGAGGCTTCTTTCTTGCCACACTGCCATTCAAGCCAGCTTTGTGTAAAGCTTGTGAGATTGTTGTCACATGCACAGTCTGACCAATCTCAGCCATAAGGACTTGTAAATCCTTCAAAATTTCCATTACCCTCTTGGTAGCTTCCCTGATCATTGTCCTCCTGGCTCAGTCATCCAGTTTGGAGGGATGGCCCCATCTAAGCAAGGTGTTGGTGGTGCCATATGGTTTCCATTTCTTAATAATGCTCTGAAAAGTACTCAGAGGGATAGTTAAAGCCTTTTAAATATTTTGTGTCCTTCCCCTAACTTGTGATGTACCACAACTTTGTCCCGAAGCCCATTTAAGAGCACTTTTCCAACCATGGTATATTCTTTGCATTGCCATGCATTACTAGTAATGGACTCATATAATGTGTAAATACATCTGATCACATTTTGATTTAATTTATTTTAATTTCCAGGGTGTAATGTGACAAAACCTAAGGCTTTTGACAGGGTATGATGATTTTCTATAGGCACTGTACTTGCATGCATGCATGTATACTTGTATGCATTGCCTGTGTGTGTGTCCGTTGCGGGAAAACTGCAATTGGCACAAATTGCTCTTTCTACTTACTGCTCTGGTAACGGAGAGGAAACGGTCATAGCTAATGAGAACGATGTTGAAGACCGAGGCAGTGCAGAGCAGGTAGTCCATGATGAGCCACAGTTTGCAGAGACCTCTGCCGAACACCCAGCGACCTGTCAGGTTGTAGGGGATATATACAGGGATGCAGAAGGCACCTGCAAGGACAACAGACCCTTTAGCTTATACAATGGAACCTAAAACAAAGCTCTCACAGCTAGATCATCAGTGGCAGAAGTTTAAGTATTAGGTGTAAAAATGAAAAAAATTAGGTGTAAAAAAAAATTAACAAAAGGCGTGCTGGGATTCAATTTGTTATTATGGAAAAATTAATGATATTATCTTTCACAATTATTTTTAATAATGATGAACGTTACGGATCACTTTAAATTGTTCCAAAG
This sequence comes from Umbra pygmaea, assembly GCA_016801145.1. Classification (NCBI taxonomy): domain Eukaryota; kingdom Metazoa; phylum Chordata; class Actinopteri; order Esociformes; family Umbridae; genus Umbra; species Umbra pygmaea. The sequence continues at coordinate 37,692 of JACXGM010001136.1, forward strand.
TCTACAATTGATATATAACAGCCTACTCACCAACAAGGAAATCTGAAATAGCAAGGTTAAGGAAGAAGTAATTGCTTTGATTTCTTAGGCTCTTGTCAACAATGAAAGCAAGGATAACAAGTGCGTTCCCAGCCACCACCACGACTACTAATATTATCATAAGCACGGTCAGGATAACGATCATATAGCCCGGAAGAGCCGCTTCTTGTATTAACGCCGAGTCGCTGCCGAGAGTGAAGTTGGCACTTATATTAGATTCCGGCAAATACGCTCCCATAATTAATGATATAACGAAAACATTAGATACGATTTAATTCAGAAACTACAAAACGATGTGATTTCCATAGATATTTTCCATCCTATAAGATAGCTATTTCGGGAGTGAAAAACAAATAGGCTGCCTACAAAAGACATTATAGGCTGGTCTTGAAAATAGCTTCCTTCCAAACGAAAGCAATTTCTGCCCCAAGCTGTAAAACTATGTTTGTTCTTGTCTGCTGTCTGCCGGAGGATGAAATAATTTATCCTGTTCTCAAAAGTGACGGAGCGGCAAATGGGCGCATTGGTTGGTACTTTTCAGTTGGGGATGTGAGCTCTAATTGAAGTCAGGGCAATGGGTGGTATTCTGGAAGAAGAAAAAACCCCGACAGCGCAACGGGATTTCCAAGATCTTAAACCTCCCTGTAGAATCTCAGAATGTTTGCAAATTAAAACAAAATGCTCATTATTGTATTGAAATTATTAGAAGACAGTCATCTAAAATAGACTCACATTTGAAATATACAATATAATATAAAACTGATCAATCCATATGATTTCACAAATTATTAAACAGACAGATAATCCTCTGTTGTAGCTCGTGGAACCATATACATAATTGGAATAGTCTAATCATGCAATCTACTGTCAAAGACATTAAAGTTTGATGGCTGGATTGAATCCCTTCTCTATAGTCGTAGCCAACTAGAAAGGAGTCAGATATTTGGTTATAGTGTAAACAAAGAGGTGGTGTGTTTTTTAATATAACGGATTGAAGGTCCGACGTCACAGAAACCAGTATTTAATACAATTTCAGCAGCCAAAACCGTACTGTAGTCTGCACGCTGTGGGCTGCCCACGCAAAAGCCCCGTTATGGTCAACTACGTTGCTGCACGACTGTTCCTGACCTGAACAAGCTCCAGCATAGTACTAAACTTGGCCCCAGGCTACTGCACACAGCGCATTTGTGCTGAAGTGTCTGGCAAAATTATTAGCGTACCGACCTACGTCCGCCTGTATTCACCTGGAACTAAAATGCTTCCTGAATTTGTACACTGCCGTGAAGTTTTTGACTTCTTTAAATTGCGTTTGTTGTTATTCCATATGTTGACACAGTTCTTCTTCCTTTAAATAATGCGAAATTAATACATAGCATAATTACATAATTAACGAAAAGTACGCAACACTTAATCTCCCTGATTAGAAAATAACTCGCCTTATAGCTGCATGTGACACATTGAATGACAGCAACCAAATTATATAATTGTTGATCAGTTTCTCACATCATTGTGGGTGAATGTTGGCCCAGTTTTCCATGCATATTGCTCAGCAACATGTGTGGGTTTGTGAACATGAACTTTTGTGTTAGGTCCTGCCACAACATACATGGGTTTAGTTTTTGTCTATGCAAGCATTTTCTTTCTTTTTTTGAGGGGGGGGGCTATTATTATAATTATTTATTTTTAATTACAGAACTGTAGAAAGCATCGGCTAGGAAGACAGGCATGTTAGTTCAGCAGATTAATGTCATATTTCAAGAGAATCGTTCACTTTGGTATACAAGCATGAAATTTGGCACAGATATTCTCTAAGGGCCACTATTTTGGAAAAAGACATTGGCCACTCAAAAATTCAATATGGCAGTCGTTTTTCACGATGGATGCCATTGATATTCAATGCTTATTATATGAATTATTCAAACAGTGATCCAAGCATAAAATTTGATACAAATACTCTCTAAAGGACATGTTATTAGAAAAAGTTGCTTTTCCCACATAAATTCAAGATGGCCGCCATTTTTAAAGATGGCCACCGAACCTGTCGAATATAAATTATTTAAATCTTTCAAATGGTGATGCAAGCATAAAATTAGGCAGAAATACTCTTCAAGGAACACTCCTTTGAAAAATAGTATGTGCCACTTAAAAATATAAGCATTGAATAGCAATGGCGACGATCGTGAAAAATGGCCGTCATATAGAATTTTGTGGCCCGTAGATTATCTGTGACAAACTAGTGGCCCTTAGATTATCTGTGACAAATTTCATGCTTGTATACCAAAGTGAACAATTTTTTTACTAATCTGCTGCACTATGTAGGGGGATTGAAAAAGGAAGAGCACAGACAGTTGCTGAGCTGCCGTTGCCAGGACACGTGAAGTCCGGAGCACTAGACCACTACACCAACTCTGGCACAAGATGTTTGGTTTTCGCCAGACAAAATGAGACCAATCTGCCTCATAGAGATCTAACTATTATTAAGGGTTCTATTCATCTATGTCTTATATATTATATTTGTAAACCAAAACCCTTATCCAGACTGAGAATCATAAATAATAATGACAGTTACCACGACCAAATCCTTTTAATAAAAATTGTATTTATACAGAAACTTTGGACAGGATTACAGCCCTGCTATCATATTAATAACAGATACTGTAAGACACGGCAAAACGTGTCAAATCATAGGCAATTTGTTTAATAACTGTCAAGAAATTGTATCTCATCCAATGTTTTTTTTACGTTTTGGAAGTCACATGGGGTGCAAAGTGTGCGTATGTTAAAATGCCGATAAATTAGCCTTCATTGTTACCATTGCTTTCTTCACCTAGAGTAGGAAATGTGTGGCCAGAATCAAATAATACTTGTTTACCCCTGTTCCATGGTCTGTCTTCCCACAGAATCCTTCCCTGCCCTGTTTGATCCATGAAATAAGAGGTCTGGATCACAGAATAGAAAACATAGTCTGGGGCCTCATTTGACTGAACAGTGCCCACTAACAACACACCCGTCCACTTCACAGAGAAGAAAAAGAATTGATGCATTATCATCCCTTTATTCCCCCAGGTATCTTTAGCCAAAAGTAAAGTACTGATTTGATTTCCTTGTCCCAATTATGGAGATTCAATTTACATCATTGTGAATCACCATACAAAACGCATGTTGGATATGAAATGCAAATGAAGCATTTTCATGCAAAATCCCCCCCACCGATCCTATTTACACTTCCTAATTGAATATTCCAAGTTTATTAATACTTAACTAAAAATCATTCTGAAACATCCTGTCAGTAGGAAATACACACAAACCTTATTGTAACTGACAGTAATGCGCACAGTACATTTTTTAAATGGTATAATCAAGACACTGTCATGATGTATGGTGTGGTGTAGTTGAAGATGTTGTTGCTTGTTTAAGGTGTAGACCATCCAGAAACAAACAGAATGCAGTTGCAGGTGAACAGTTGAAGTGAGTGCACAACGGGTATACTTATATAGCTTACTATGCTCTCACAGTAGCACAGACACTGACAGCTAACATACAAGTAAAGAGCATTCACTTTAACTTCCAAACTTCAAACAACACTCTTTTCACAACACACATGTTTTTAGTATAGCTCCCAGACAGCCTTCCAACACCATGAACATATTTTCAATGACCGACACCCCTCTCTAGTTTGGCCAGCGTATATATACACATGAAGCTTAACTAACTCATAGAACATGAACGTAATCATTAATCAACAGATCTACAAGATACCAGCCTAACCTAACCTAAACCCTATCTCAGCAATAGCCAACCTAGAGAGAGGTGTCGGTCATTGATTTACATTATGTTCTGTTTGTCGTGGGAGAAGGATATCCGGGAACTAATCTGTGACATGTAAGTTGTGGAAAGTGAGTCGCTGGAGTTTGGAAGTTTATGCGTATGGTCTGTACTACAGTATGTTTGCTGTCAGTGTCTGTGCCACTGTTGAGAGCAAGTTAAGCTATATAAGTATATCCGTTGTGCTCTCGCTTCAGCTGTACTCTGGAACTGCATTTCATGTACTGTTTTCCCGGAGCATGTATTATACAAGCAACAACCATCTACATCCCTGGTCGTTCTCCCTCCTTTATTTCCTCTCCTCTACACAACATTGTGACAGACACGTTTATGTTGTGGTGTTTAAAATGAATGGAATTCACTTATGTTTATTATGTTTGCATTGTGACCAGCTTTCCAGGGGGAAAATTATTTCACAAACATTCTTTTGAAAAAGGTTTTATTTCATCATGCAAATTATTTGAAGAAACATAATAAGGGCAATGTTGCCACCTGAGCTTAAAAAATGATTTTGCTGTTCATATGTGGGTCAGATTTTCAGACATAATAGGTCCCTGACTGTCTCTTGAGGTGCTCAGTTACCTTTTCATCCTCTTCTTAAAACGTACCTTTGGTACAGAGGGCATGCCCTTTCATTCTAACCAAGTATAAACAGGACCTAATAATGTGTCTTTTCAGTCAGGAAATGAAAACTCTCTACACCCTGAGAATAATAATTAAGTTTCTACTGAAGTCTTTAGTAGGAGTAGGCTTCAACCAGACAAACAACATAACCGTAGGAACAATCTGTGGTCTTTTAGAAAGCACTTAATCAAATAGTAAACACATGAGTGTGTACATTATACATCACAGTTGTATGTGAATGGAACACTGTATTTAAACCTTGTGTTCGGATCACTGGGTTTCTGCAAAGACATTATGCTCTCCTGCATGCATTTAGCTTTTAGTGATTCATCCAAAAGCACAAAGAGTAAGATAGCAATTCAAATTTATGACAGTTATTAAATTCAACACTGATGTAGGAACAGATGACAGTTTCATGTACAAATGAGCCATTGAAATTACTTTTAGTGCTTGATATTAGCAAAGTTATTTCATGCCACCATAAACAGGTCTCCTATGGTAACATACTGTACTTTTACCACAGGAGTTTGTATTTGGCAATGTGTTTAGCATGGAGGAAGGTACTCAATGCCTTTTAGTTTCCTGGGGTTGAATGACAAGCCAAAAGTCAGGGAAGAGCACCAATATCCTCAGGAGAGATGAGAAAAACTCAACGAATAGAAGCAGCGGTGAATTAATATTCAACAGGTGAGGTAGATGAAAGAAGCGGAGGGTGAGGTGTTTATGTATGTGAGTGTCTGTACGTGTGAGAAAGAGATAGTTTAAAACCAATCTATATCCTGAAAGCTTTTGGTAGTCAGAATGGGTCCCAGTCACAATGCATAACAGAGCAGTGTTTGATAAAGTGTTGCTAAAATCTGGCATATCAATTATGAATAACTGGAGGTGTGAAATGACCATTCACAACTCATATTTAAAGACTAATTCATGAGAAGAAACTGACTCAGGAAGAATCATGATAAACAATTCAAACCAAACATAGTTCATGTTTATGAACTGCCTGAAGTGCCACTGATTTATATGTATCGAAACTGTAAGGAATAGCAAACCTCTAATGGCAATACTCTTCCAAGTATAAATTTAGACTTGCTTGTATGGCTATCAGGACATAAGCGTATCCATTTCAGCATGATGTGCAGAGCATTTGGAAATTTGATTTCATTGTCTGTGAAACCCAAATGACTGAAGTGTCCATTAAATACTTGGGCACTAATTGAACAGCGGTTCTGTTGACACAGGCTGTGGGGATTGAAATGCAGCGGAACTTCATATCAAAGCATCTTGATACCAGGCTGTGGGTGGCGGGGGAGGTTTGCAGAGAGAAGCAGCATCACTTCTGGAGAATTCTGACATTCTAGTTATACTCCAAAAAATGTATTTACACAAGATATACAACTACTTTAAGTTTTTATTAGTGTTGGTTGCAGCCCTTTTTGTAGAAAACAATTAAGAGTTTTCATAATGGTGATAATGAGAAGAGACTGGATTTCTTTCCTTGACACTAACATGCCGTTGTTACAATTGACAAAACAAAAGTAATAAAAGTCCCATTTTTATTTAAGGCACAACAACATTTTCTTTAACCGACAAGTATTCAAAAGACATCACTTCGTCTTCTTGCTTTTCGACTTTTTGTTTTTTCCTCCAGCTTTGGTTGCCTCATCCTGCAAAAAGAAAGGAAAGAACATTGAATAAAATATTTACAGTACAGGAGCCCCTTACAGACCACAACACAAAGCTGGAAACCATACAGTATTCCTCCACAAACATTGACTGGTTTCAAGTAAATTCAGCAGAATATACGCTATAAAAGATATATAGTTGTGTATAGCAAATAGCCTAGAGTGGTAGATAATGTTGTCATTCTGTCTGAGAATAAAAGACTGTGGGGTCACCTATTTTAAAAGGTGGGATATGTAGCGATCAATGTTGTGGAGGTGCAGGAGGAATGGAGACGGAGTTGTGGTATTAATCAAATGGTGGAACCCCTGGTTGAAATGAGGGGGGCAGAGCCCCTGGTTATAGCAAAGGGGGCGATGCCCTGAATTCGTGTACAGGGGGTGAAGCCATGGGGGTGGACCACCGGACTCAGGTGCAGAGGGTGGAGCCCCAGGGTAAGACACGACAGATAGGACCTACGGCAGAGGCACTGTAGTGGGCAGGGCTTTCAGCGGTGGCAGGATGGCGGGCAAGTCCTCAAACGTTGGCAAGCTGGCCCCCTTGCGTTGGTGTGGCGAACAGACCTTCTGGTATGAACACGGAGGATGGAGCCACTGGCACTCACTTTTGTTTGGAGAGGGGTCAACAAGGACTATAGTGATAAGAATCCCATCCCCACAGTGAAGAAGGATGGTGGCTCACTGATGTTTTAGGGGTATGTTTATGGGGTATGTGTATGGGGTATGTGTATTGGGTATGTGTGCTCTAAAGGCACGAGGAACCTTATGAACATTAAGACTTTTGAACAGGGGTGATTTGATTATTTTCTTCATTGCCATGGTTTCTGTTTTGACCTACACTTGAATTTGAATCCCATGAGAAATAAAAAAATGTTTTGCCTGCCCACTCGTGTTTTCTTTGAAACCTATTACCAATTCTTCAGGGGTAAGTAAACTTTTGTGCACAAATCTATCACATATTTTTGGTTTTGAATCTGGAAGAAGGATAATTAACCACCAAGTTGCATATATTATTCCACAAAAAGACTCCAAAACCATTGAGATAAACTGAGCCAACACTGCAATGGTTTACTCAGCACTGAGACAATAGTGCACCCTTATTTAGTCTTGTCTGGTTTCCTGCTAGAAACCCTCCATACAGCTAAACTGGTGATAATTACAGTGTTCTGATTGGTAATCAGTCGACCACTTCACAGATTGGTAGAACTCTACGTTTCATTATCTCAAGCCTGATCATTTCTTGTTAATCATAATGCACACTTGGCAATGTGGGTTTTGTAAGCTATAATGTCCATGTCCATTCAAGGCCCAGGTTCTTGACTTATTTTTAGCAGTAGGATGTTATTTCACGGAACCAGTTTCTAGGTCAGAGATCTGAAAAGTCTGACTGATTATTTTTCTTAGGGGGTTTGTCAGATCGGGTGCTTAAATCTGTTTTCCATCCATTGACACTTCAATGAAAATTAAGCTTCTGGCACTGAACACAGCTGTTTAATAAACACAATTTGAACTCAATTGCAGCAAGTTTTATTTCTACTCCTGCATGATGCCTTCTTGTCTATGGCTCAGCAAATGTAAAAGGCTATATATGATTTCACCATTGTTTAGGAAGGGATTTGTGTCTGGCGTCTAGTCAATTGTAACGAACATGAAAAGCTTCCGCTCCTTTATTCATATTCCAGATATATACACAAACTCCAGTTAGAAATTCTCGTTGTTCTGCAAAACAATATAACAGAAGCAGTCATTAAGGCAGCACAAAACACTGTGATCTAGTGGGTGAAGTGGTTATACATAATTTCTTTCAAAGAGAAAAAGTCCTTGATGTGACTAAGGGCTTTCCATATTAATAACAATGATAATGATTACAAAGTGTAAACCTGGACACGATCTTCAAATGCTTATTTAACCAACCATAATTGACTTATTATAAGTAAACCAAATTAACTGTTCTGAGTGAATCGTTTCTCTTAATATAAGTAGATAATTAAATCAAGAACAAATAATGACAGCATTCTCCCCAGGTTCCTTTTTATGTGCTTTTTACAAACAAACAATGTGGCTTGCCAGCCTCTTTAAGCCTGCATGTAACCATGACAATTTTGACACCTGTTTCAAAGTCTTCATTTGCAGAGATCGGAGAGGATACTAAAGAGATGCAAATAAATAACTTCTGGGAAATAACCTGTTATGATGTGATATTGCCTTTGAGGCCTTCTGCCACTTTCAAGTATTAAGTGTGTTTGGAATGTAATCACTTATTCATCCTGATGACTTTGTTGGGGTCAAGTTTAACTGAGTAATCAGAAAGAATCAGCTGATTGTAAAGAGGGAGACTTAAAATGACACCATAATGGCAAGGGTCCAGAGATGAGACCTCTTGCCATCTCTATGGAAGAAACAGAACAATAACATTTACATTTTAGTCATTTGGCGTCTGCTATTATCAAGAACAACTTACAGTGTAGAAAACAAAGTTCTGCATAAAAAAATCCAACATCGCTATATTCCACAAATAACATTTGTTTCAGATAAGACAAGAGGAAAGCTTTCAATTGACTTTCAAATAAGGCTAGGTATAAACCTGCTTATCTCAAAAAGCTTCCAACAACAGGAATAACAAAAGAC
>JACXGM010001136.1:46586-58427 GCA_016801145.1 Umbra pygmaea
TTAAAGAGAGACAGCATCTTACCACATGGGAAATGTATCCCCTAATTCCACACAGTATTTAAAGAGAGACAGCATCTTACCACATGGGAAATGTATCCTTCCTGGACCAGGACATTTCTGGCTGAGTTGTTGATGTGTTTAAAACGATCGGGACCCAGCTGTATCCCTCCATACCAGCGAGAGACAACCACCAGAACATCCCGCACATCCAAGATCTGAGGTGGGAGAACAGAGAGATGCGTGCCAAAACAGTGGGAATAAGAGTGACATAAGGTAATTGTGTGTGACAGTGCGAATTTTGTGTGCTTGTGTTGTTAGGATAGTACAGTTCGGCATAGAACCAAAGGTGACAGTAAACAATCCATTAATAACAAAATAAATGTCTGTTTGGGAACAAGAAGAAAACCGATAAGCAATAAACAGAGGCAAATAGAAAATGCTTCTTAATCCTGTGATATATACACTCACCTAAAGGATTATTAGGAACACCTGTTCAATTTCTCCTTAATGCAATGATCTACTCAACCATCACATGGCAGTTGCGTCAATGCATTTAGGTGTGTGGTCCTGGTCAAGGGTTTACAAAGAATGGTATGAAAAGGGAAAAACATCCAGTATGCGGCAGTCCTATGGACAAAAATGCATGGTTGATGCTAGAGGTCAGAGGAGAATGGGCCGACTGCTTCAAGCTGATAGAAGAACAACTTTGACTGAAATAACCACTTGTTACAACCAAGGTATGCAGCAAAGCATTTGTAAAGCCACAACATGCACAACCTCGAGGTGGATGGGCTACAACAGCAGAAGACCCCAACGGGTACCACTCATCTCCACTACAAATAGGAAAAAGAGGCTACAATTTGAAAAACAGTTGAAGACTGGAAAAATGTTGCCTGGTCTGATGAGTCTCGATTTCTGTTGAGACATTCAGATGGTCGAGTCGGAATTTGGCATAAACAGAATGAGAACACTTTAGGCCCCTTAGTGGCAATTGGGCATCGTTTAAATGCCACAGCCTACCTGAGCATTGTTTCTGACCATGTCCATCCCTTTATGGCCACCATGTACCCATCCTCTGACGGCTACTTCCAGCAGGATAATGCACCATGTCACAAAGCTCAAATCATTTCAAATTGGTTTCTTGAACATGACAATGAGTTCACCCCCACAGTCACCAGGGCCCGTATTCATAAAGATTCTAAGAATCCTCTTAGAAAACTCCTAATTTAGCTTAAAAACTTTTACGTAGGAGTCTTAGCTTAAGATCGATTCCAGACCCATCTAAGAGCAACTCTGAGCAAGGAAAAGACAAAAACTCTTATCTTAGTGAGGAGGCGGGGCTGACCCTGTTGCTATGTATGACACAATCTTTTGAAGACTGGGATTGGTTGGTTGTCCAAAAAGGAAAAACTGAGCGATTTTAAGTATTCCGTGAAACTGTCACGAATTTAGAAGTTAATGATCCATGGCAGTTTCACAGAATTTTCGGCCATTCCGTGAAACTGCCACAGAGTTTGAAGTTAAGTGTCCGTGGTAGTATCACGAATTTCGGAGATCACGTTGAATAATTCGGATGTGGGTTCCATCAATTACTCAGACAACAAGGCTGCTATATTCATAAATGCAGTTTTTTATGCCTGCAAGGTGGGATTGTCCAGTGGAAAGGAAATGCACTGCGACATAATAAGAGATTCTGAAAGTGGTGTAATTGTTTGTGTGATCACTCTGCTTACAGAATGTTGTGACAGACCCAAATCATCACTCAGGTCATCTGGCCTCTAGACCAATTTTACTAAAGCATTTTCCCAGTTGCCAAATATCTTAATGTTGTGATTACTTTCATTTCTGGCACTATGACATTTCTGCGCTGTGTCAGAGATATTAGCGTGTCTCTAATAAGATCGGTCACAAACATGATCCCTGCACGATCTAATCTATAGCGTCTTATTGACTCACTGTCATCCATTGTCTGCAACACATTTATTCTCCCTCTTCGTAATTCCGCCGTTTTCTCCTCTACTGAAGGAACTCTTAAGCCTCTTAAAAGTCCTCGTCTGTAGTCCTACCAATTTTGACCTTAGGACCTCTTTTAAGAGTTAAGATGCTTTCTGAATTACTTTTTTCTTTACTAGGATTTTTTTTTAATTTTAAGAGTAAACGCCCACATTTCTAAGAATTTTCTTAGACTTTTCTCACTAGGAGCTACTCTTTGCATTAAGATTCTTTATGAATACGGGCCCAGAACTCAACCCAATAGAGCATCTTGAGGATGTGGTGGAACGGGAGCTTCGTGCCCTGGATGTGCATCCCACAAATCTCCATCAACTGCAAGATCCTATCAATATGGGCCAACATTTCTAAAGAATGCTTTCAGCACCTTGCTGAATCAATGCCACATAGAATTAAGGCAGTTCTGAAGGCGAAAGGGGGTCAAACACAGTATTAGTATGGTGTTCCTAATAATCCTTTAGCTGAGTGTATATCAGAATACAGAGAGAATTGCTGTGACGGCCTGCTTGTAAAAAGATTAGGATTGTCTCCAAAGAGAAATATACAGTAGATAAACAATTTAACAGCAAACGACAGCTTTCCTGGACAGATGACATATGTCAACTCCCTCAAGGGTTCAACTATAGTGCTTGTAGATTTGTAAGAGGAAAATTCTGGTCACTGGTCCGTGAACCCAAGCAGCTCATTGTGAGTCATAGCAGAGAGGATGTGATGATTAGAGAAACGGTTGACAGGCCCTATGTGACAGGGAATGTTGACTAGAGAACACTTCCTGGAAGCCTGGTTTCAGCTCTACAGCTGACACAGAATAGAATGCATGGCAGAGAATAGGCCTTTATCCAGGAGGAAATCTACATCAACCCCTTTGCTGTCAATCAAGAGCCCTCCATGTAGCAGGAGAGAAGGAGTTTGACTATGGAAGAATGCCAACGCCATCTGTCTATTTAGTGTATTAAAAAAGTCTCTATTTTCTATTTCATACTTCACATCCGAACCCCAGACATTAATAAACGCTAATTTTAACAAGATAGAGGGGGCTTAGGGGAGGGAGGGATGACAGAAAAACTGATTAAGAATGAGGCCTCAAAGTAAATTGCCTGTCAGTGTTTAGAGAGTCACGAGTAGAACATTCATTAGAACGATGCCCAAAGGCACCTGGCTGGGATGTAGGTGGGACTAAGCAGAGCGTTTTAGCCGGAAGGCTCTTCTCTTCACTCGTCTGGTTCGATTCAGTGGCAACAAAAGATTGATGAAGTGTGTCCAGTCCCTGTTCATACCTCAGTGTCATAACACATATCTCTTGATATGCAATATCACATATTGAATTGCAAAAACACACCCTAAATCAGTCTTGATTGAACAAAGGCAGCGTAACCAATAATGCAAAATATCAGTTTGTCCAGGGCATAGAACTCTATGGGGTTCAGCATAGTACACATTCCTTTCATTATGCACACGTACTCCCTCTCACACTCAGTGTGCTGATATTGTTTTTGGCACTGGGCTCCAATCAACAGCAGATTTATCAGAGAAACTTTTTAACAAGACTCTGAGCGCCAGCAGAGAAATCCGATGAGGCATTTCAGTCGGGAGCTCCAACTGCCATACTACGCCATGACATTTGAATGAATGAATGGAGCACAGGGCATGAAAACGGTTTGGAAATGATTTGATTGCTGGAGCCTGAGTCTCTCCCCACTGCTGTTGGCTGGGAGTGGATTGAATGCTCCACTGAATGTAAAAGTTTGTATAGATTACAAAATTCATTACATTTTTTTGTAACTTTTTAAAATAGCTTATATTTTTGATTTTATATATACAGTCCCATACTGTACAGCTCTGGAAAACAATTAGAGACCACTGCAAAATGTTCTTAAATTAGCATCTCTACATGTATGGCAGCAATTCAATTCCAGTGTCTGTTGAATATATAATATTATATAATATATATAATCCACTCAATGAGGTAGTGATTAGTTGATCGCCTGAACCAAATCTATTTTAGTGAGGAAAAGTATAAAAACGACTGCTGTTGTCTTTACTATCTTGTTGCAATAGTACCAGCAGGATGGCAAAAACAGTGCAGTAGTACCTCAAAATTAGTTGGAATTAAAAATAACTATTGACCATTCCAAAATAGTTCAAAAGAAAAGGTTTGAGTGAGAAAAAGAAGTGTTAAATTTTGGCTTTACAGTGAGCGTCGGCTTGTTTCAAGCCTTAAAATTGCAAAGATGGCATAACAAAATGGTTAACCAGCAGACATTGGAGACAACAAAGCTACAGACCGGCAAAGGGCGACAAAGACTCCCCACTTACTGGGATGACCGCCAACTGATTTAAATGTCACTCAACAACTATTTGGAGTAAGTTCATCTTCTCTGATGAGTCCAATTTTCCGCTTTGCCCAACACCTGTCTTTCTAAAGTTAAGGCAGAGACCTGGAGAGGCTGTGTCTCACACCCACTGTGACATTTGGTAGTAGATCGGTGATGATGTATGACTCAAGCCACATACTGTACAAGGTTGTCCTGGAAGAAAACTTGCTTCCTCCTGTTCTGACAATGTTCCCCAATGCTGAGGATTGTTTTTCTAGCAGGACAACCCTCCATGCCACACATCCAGGTCAATCAAGTTGTGGATGGAGGACCACCACATCAAGACCCTGTCATGGCCAGTCCAATCTCAAGACCTGAATTCCATTTAAAAACCTGGAATGTGATTAAGATAAAAACAAAATGGCATTAAATCACCCAAAATCAATGTAAAGACTAATGGAGAGAATGCCAAGATGCATGAAAGCTGTTCTTATATAAATCATATTAACTTAATTTCTTTGCATTATTCAAGGTAAGACAACAATGTCTTTTATTTTAATTTTTTTATTTTGACCAGTTATAATTTTCTGCAAAAAAATGTCTGAAAGAAAAAAACAATATTTGGAATTTGGGAGCAACATTGTCAGTAGTTTCCACATTATGTTTTGGGATTGTGTAGTATCTAGTGAAACTGGTAATATTGTGAGGGTGGAAAGAAGGATGAATTCAACTAAATAACAACAAAAGCTAATGTCCAACAGTCAATCAAGACCATGAAGCTGAATAGGTTGGCTAATCCAGCAAGACATTCAAAACATACCTCAACATCCACCATGTACTATTTAAAAGAAAGAAGGGCAGAGGTCCAGGAATGTCCTAAGTTTCAGTCCCCAGACATTATTATTACTGAGAAATATCTCAACCATGCAGTGAATGCAAATAATCTTTCTGAGCTGGAAGATTTCTGCAAGGAAGACTGGGAAATATTCCAAATTCAGGAATAGAAAGACTAGCTGGTGACAGAAAAGATTTGGAAGAATTTATATCTGTACTAAGTGACATGGTGCCCAAACATTTCCACACACCATGTTAAATTTTGAGTCTAAGTAAAATGCAAATAAGTAGTAATCCTGTATAAACATATGCAGAAGGGTGTCATGTTTCACTTGCTAAGGTCAGGCCAACTTCTGTTCACAGAAAAAACATATTGTAAAATTATTATTTTTTTCAAATGTTTTATCAACTAAATGAAACAGCACTTTCAAGCACCCATTTTAGTATTGGAACCATTCAACATATAGCAAATGTAAGATGTATAAGTGCTAGTATTTAGTTGCCAATCCCTAGCAGGTAATTATAGCAGTGAGTGTGCGAACCACTGACATCTTCCAACTATTGGTATTATCCTTTGAGATGCTTTGCCAAGCCTTTAACTGCAACCATTTTTGGGAGATTCTGACTTCAGTCTCCTCTTCAGCAAGTGAAATCTATTTTCAATCAGATAAAATCAGTCAAGTGACTTGGCCAGTCTAAAACTGTCCACGTTTTATCTATTATTATTTCCATGATTGTGGTGTCAGTGTGTTTTTGGTCATTGTCCTTTTGCATTGTGAAGCAGCGCCCAATGAGTTACGTGCCTTTTTCTGACATTGTTTTTGTTTCATTTTCTAACCCCAAATTTGCCTTCCCATCACTTTGATGGTACAAACATTTTCTAGCTGATTTCTGTTCTTTTTAGCAAATTCAAATCTGGTCTTTCTGTTATGATGTGCTGGTCAGGTTAGCATTTCGCAGTTTAGCCTTTGTAATTCTGATGCTGAAGTCTTCAGTGAGCCGCAGATAGTGACACTTTCACCCCAACATCCTGGAGGTTTTTGTGATGTGGTAGAATGAAATAGATTAGTTTTGATATCGTAATCTCACACCTAACAGCAGATTTTCTTCCTCAGAGGAGCGGATACATGGGGTGGGGTGTGAAAGTGACCCCCATCCGCTCAGACTGGCATGGACACAGATCGGGTGTAAAGACAGACAAACCAACAACTTAGTAACATGACCATTACTGGATCAATTACACTGTTGTTTGGACGTTTTATTTGGGTCCCATAAAGGGATGAATTACATGATGTTTAAATATTGCAAAAAAAAATGTTGTGTACAGGTGAAAGTTTGTTGGCTGCCATGTGTTTTGTTTTCCACGCTGACCTCTGGGCACTGGGAGAGAGGTAGGCACTTGATTACTCATTATGCATAAATGGTGCACTGGGTAAATACCAACACCAGCACGTAATGAATAATCAAGATGCCTATTTAATCCCAGTGTACCGGAACGGTCGGTGCATGCTTTTGGGGGATTGTCCCTGTCCTGAGAGTAAGACGTTTGTGGCCATGTGTTTGTTGATTCTGACGGACATTGTAAGTTTCATTATTGATTGAGTTTTCGACTCGTTAAATGGCATAGATAATGGAATGTGTATGGTTGAACCAGGCACACGCTCTGTATGTTACCATCGCGTCTGTGCCGCATTAGAGCACATTAGGTAACATATATCCGTCTTGCAGTTCCTGTGTACCATTGTTTATTCAGTGCTCCTGTTCACATGGCTATGTAAGGTCAATGTTCATTAAACATCTTGAACGCTCCACCCACATTCTGGTTTCTGTTCTTCTCTCCAACCGCAATTACACCTGCAACAATGCCAGAACACCTGCATTGTGACATATTGAAATCAAACAATGGTTGAATTATTGTCTTTTTGGGGGGTCTTATGTAGTTTTTTTTATTGACAGTAAACTAAGAAGCAGAATATAGGGAGCGAAATACATTGTGAGAAACAGAGAAGGGCACAGACAACTGCCCGACCCTAGGCTCGAACGCTCATTGCCAGGATGTGGTCCAGAGTTAGAAACTTAGATCACTTATACTAAACTCGGCCACATGATTTCTGCTGTAGGGGGCAACTTAATTCACCATTGTTGGACGCTCCTAACACATGCTATTAAAGATGCTAGATCTCTTAACAATGCACAATGTTATCTAATAGATTGATAGATAATAACATATTATTATAGTCCTTGATTCTCTGCACTCTGATATTCCCAACAGTCTCCTCAGCTACATTCTCAGTGGGAAAATGTGAAATGTTTTCACCTAACTACCATGATTTCACTGACACATCATTATTTCAGGGCTGTTTTTCACACTTTCTGCTATCATCGACTGCTGTTGTTTTTCTTGGCCAATCCGGTCATTGCAAATTGCTGAAGTGGGTTCCTTTTTTTATGTATTAACTTGGCTATGCCAACCTTTTTTTGCTATGGTTCTAAACGAGTTTCACCTTTCTTTTTTTCATTTTATCCAAATTCAGACCTGCCAACCCAGAGATATTTTTATGAGTGGCACTTTAGCGTGGACACAGTGAATGGCGGCGGTGCAGAACATTCAGGAAGTGGGCATTCCACCATCTCAATAAGCCCACAAAAAAAAAACATATGCACACTTTGAATAAATTACACTTTTCTTTTTTATACAGTGACTGTACTCTATTTTGGCATTTTCTCATTGATTGTCAAACAAAAACCAAAAAATGTCAAGGGCCTTAAAGAAGCCTAAACTAGACTGTATACCCAGTGGAAATTATAACCATAGAATTTGAATGAAAATATCACATTAGGGCATAGTCTTATTAACCCTTGTGTTGTGTTCGGGTTTGTGGGACCCATGTTTAGTAAAAGAAAAAGTATACAAGTAATTATTTTTTCAACCGAAGACTCATTGGCCTTGGCTCATTTTCTGTGAAGAACATGTACTGTACAGGAACACATTTTCATTGAGTACACACTGGGCACCCCCCTACACATTTACATTACATGTGATGTTCGGGTCTATTGGACCCAGGACAATGAAACACTTTGTACACCCCCACACACACACTCCTGCTTTTCCCACACTTTTCACCCTCTACAGTGTGTGTATTTACACATAGACGGTTATAACAGTTACATTTCAGTCATGAGAACCTGTCTGCTCCCGCACACTTCACATACACTCTACCCTCTATAGTTTGTGAAAATGTTATTTAAAAATATTCAATACCCCCAGCTGCAAATTGGGAACACAACTAAACATCAGATTTGCATATTTGCATATTTTTTTATGTAAAGCACTTTGAGCTGCATTCCTTGTATGAAAGGTGTTATATAAATAGAAGTTTATTATTATTATTATATTATTATTATTATATGTGGCTCCTTACCACAATCAAATCAATATGGCAAAAATATTCTCTCTTTAGAGGGCCATTCGAAGACAGGAAAGCTATGTGGAAGGAGCATCTTCCGCTTTGAAAAAAATGAATGTTGTAAACATGAGGAACATGTCTCTGTCAAGTTTAAGACTGAAAGTAAGATGAGATTGACCATCAGCCAGCCAAGACCAGCCCATCAACACCCAGGACCAGCTAGTCAACAACCAGGCCCAAGACCAGTCAGCCTACAGCCAGCCCCAGGACTAGCCTGTCAACAGTAAATCCCATGAACAGCCATCCAGCAACCAGCTTCAGGACCAGCTAGTCAGCAACCAGCCAAAGACCTGTCAGCCCCTAGACCAGCCCCAGGAACAGCTTGTCAACAGCCAGCCCCAGGACGAACCCATCAACAGCCAGCCCCAAGACAAGCCAGGCAGAAGCCAGACCGTTAGCAGTGAGCCCCAATAACAGCCAGTCAGCAGCCAGCTCAGAACCAACAAGACACAGTACACATGCATCAAATGCAAGACATACACAAGGATTATTAGGAACACCCGTTCAATTTCTCCTTAATGCAATTATCTTCTCAACCAATCACATGGCAGTTGCTTCAATGCATTTAGGGGTGTGGTCCTGGTCAAGACAATCTCCTGAACTCCAAACTGAATGTCAGAATGGGAAAGAAAGGTGATTTAAGCAATTTTGAGCGTGGCATGTTTGTTGGTGCCAGACGGGCCGGTCTGAGTATTTCACAATCTGCTCAGTTACTGGGATTTTCATGCACAACCATTTCTAGGGTTTACAAAGAATGGTGTGAAAAAGGAAAAACATCCAGTATGTGGCAGTTCTGTGGTCGAAAATGCCTTGTTGATGCTAGAGGTCAGAGGAGAATGGGCCGACTGCTTCAAGCTGATAAAAGGGCAACTTTGACTAAAATAACCACTCGTTACAACCGAGGTATGCAGCAAAGCATTTGTGAAGCCACAACATGCACAACCTTGAGGCGGATGGGCTACAACAGCAGAAGACCCCACCGGGTACCACTCATCTTCACTACAAAAAGGAAAAAGAGGCTACAATTTGCAAGAGCTCACCAAAATTGGACAGTTGAAGACTGGAAAAATGTTGCCTGGTCTGATGAGTCTCAATTTCTGTTGAGACATTCAGATGGTAGAGTCAGAATTTGGCGTAAACAGAATGAGAACATGGATCCTTCATGCCTTGTTACCACTGTGTAGGCTGGTGGTGGTGGTGTAATGGTTTTGGGGGATGTTTTCTTGGCACACTTTAGGCCCCTTAGTGCCAATTGGGCATCGTTTAAATGCCGCGGCCTACCTGAGCATTGTTTCTGACCATGTCCATCCCTTTATGGTCACCATGTACCCATCCTCTGATGGCTACTTCCAGCAGGATAATGCACCATGTCACAAAGCTTGAGTCATTTCAAATTGGTTTCTTGAACATGACAATGAGTTCACTGTACTAAAATGGCCCCCACAGTCACCAGATCTCAACCCAATAGAGCATCTTTGGGATGTGGTGAAACGGGAGCTTCGTGCCCTGGATGTGCATCCTACAAATCTCCATCAACTTCAAGATGCTATCCTATCAATATGTGTCAACATTTCTAAAGAATGCTTTCAGCACCTTGTTGAATCAATGCCACGTAGAATTAAGGCAGTTCTGAAGGCGAAAGGGGGTGAAAAACACACTATTAGTATATTGTTCCTACTAATCCTTTAGGTGAGTTTACATTTCAACACAAACATAGTAAAACTTCCTCAGGAGGTGTGTTAGGCTGGCATGAATGTGTGTTCAATGCGGCTCATTTATCATTTCTATAAAATACTGAATGTAAAATGTATATTTATAATGACGAAATCTTTGTTTTAATTTATATTTCTTCATGATAAACAAAAAAATGACATTTTATCACAAACACAAATTGCACATCTCTTAATAAATGTGATCTAGCAGAGGAAAATGGCAAATATGAACCATTTTAATGTTTATGTTGCTTTTAATTGTTGTAAAGCAAACATCTGTAGAGTATATTTACAAAAAATGTTATGCCTGTATTGTTTTTATAACCCAATTATGTTGTGGGTCCAACAGACCTAGTCGTAACAGAAATATAAACACCACACTAGAGCATTACTAGAGCATTACAAATAACATTTACAGATGATGCGGCTACAGTTTTGATGTTTGCGGTCTGAAAACTGTCGAAAAGGAGCACTGTATGTCTATCCTGCCATTGTATTTTCATTAAATAAATTTGATGACATCTGAAATTAACTCTGTACGTCTGACAACAGGCAGGGTGGACTAGCTGCTTTTTGTGGGGAGTTAAGCCTACAGGTATGTTTTTCCCTCCAAGTCCTTGAGTTGCCCCTAACACATAACGTTTTCAAACGAGAATTTGGTTTGGACAACAGTTTTGTCCATTTCCCTACCTGATTCCTCACACATCAGTGGTGGTTCAAGTCAACGGACAAGGTGGAGCGGCCAAGTATGACTCTATCTCCAGGGAGCAGTCTCACAATATTAACTAGCTAGGTAGGTAGCGACTGGTTGGAGAGGCAGGAGCAGGAGATTTCTTTCCTCACCTGAATCTTATGATTGGTTCAGCAGTGACATTAGTGTAAAAAAACAAATACTACTTTTGCATATTATTTAAGAGTAGTAATTGTAGCAGTCTAATTTGACCTGAAACTGCATACATCCTATGCAAAATGCATAGAGGTTGGGTGGTCTGCAAATTGCATGCTTTTCTTCCATAGACAGTGCCTTGATATTAATGAAGGATTTTGCTTACTGACATCAAATGCAGAGTCCAAAGGCAAGAGCAAAGAATGGATCTGAGACTACACATTCACAGCTTTTATGTGTGAACAATCAGTGCAAAAGGAAACATCTGATCAACAAGAAACATCTGTCTCAATACATATGCGTTTATAAAATGGGGGAAAGGAATTCTAAAAGTTCTTTGTTGTTAAACGTGTTGAAACAGCCTGAAATATAATGTGACAGTTGGGGCTTTTCAATAATAGAGTCGGCACAGTGCAATACCACCCAAGTAAAAAAAAAGTATATTTAAATGTACTTGAAATGTATTTTATTTATCCTAAATATACTTCTAATATATTATTTTGGTATGTATATTTTGAAAGTATACTTCAAATATACTTAAATACATTGAATACATACTTATGGTTAACCATAAGTATACTAGAAGTATAATACTGGAGTATAATTTAAATATACTT
>JACXGM010001137.1:0-44627 GCA_016801145.1 Umbra pygmaea
GGACTGGAGCTGGTAGCGGCACTCTTCGGACTGGGGCTGGTAGCGGCACTCTTCGGACTGGGGCTGGTAGCGGCACTCTTCGGACTGGGGCTGGTAGCAGCACTCTTCGGACTGGGGCTGGTAGCAGCACTCTTCGGACTGGGGCTGGTAGCAGCACTCTTTGGACTGGGACTGGTAGCAGCACTCTTCGGACTGGGGCTGGTAGCAGCACTCTTTGGACTGGGACTGGTATCAGCACTCTTCAGACTCTGGGCCGCCATCTTGGAACTCCGGGCGGCCATCTTGGGACTGGGGCTGGGAGCCACCGTCTTGGAACAGGAACTGGGTGCCCTCTTAGGAGCTTCAAAAGGGGAAGGTGTCTCAAAGACACGACGGGGAAAGATGTAGTCCCCATCTGTAGCCTCCCTGACTACAAACACTTCATAGGAGGCTTCATAGAGGTCCCATAGAGGATCCTCCTGGGCCCAGCCACCGTAAACCAGCTCACTCCCAGCCATGTTTTGTATAGGCGAGGTATTCTGTAATGATAAACTTCCCCACGTAGTATTAAGAACAATACAGTTTATTATCAACAGGTATGTATAGTCCACAAGCAAAGGCACATAGGATAATTCAAGGCAGAATATTAATCAAACAGAGCAGGGGTCAGGCCAGAATATCAATATCAGAGAAAGCAAAGGTACCAGGGATAATCCAAAGCAGAATCATAAACAAACACAGCAAAGGTCAGACCGGAACGACAATGCATAATATAAGGCTCAGTATGAAATGGACAGTACTTACAATACCTCGCAAAGAGGCAATGGAGTGTGTGTGTCTTAAAGCTGCATTGTGTAGGATCTGCTCCCATCTAGTGGTGAAATTGTATATTACAAGGAACTGAAGCCCCTCACGTTATTATACCAGCAACGTGAACCTGGATATTCGTTTTTTCTTTCAAAACAATAGCGCTTGTTTTGATTCATTGCAATAATAATTGTTAATTCACTACACAGCATGTGAATTGTAACCTAATGCAATTGTATTGTGTGTAAAGAAACAATAAGAGCATGTGATAGCAAAAATAATAATTTAACGTTTTATTAATAAAAATGTAACAAATATGTTTTACACACAATTTGATTGAATAAATTGTCAGTGTCTCATGTGAAAACACGATTACATTTGAAAAACATTCACTAGAGACTGTTTTATTCCAACAGAATACTAATTATAGCAAAATATGAACATGGACACTACCTATGCAATGAATAAACAATGATTATTGCAATGAACCACAAGCGCTATTATTTTTAAATGAAAAATCACAGTTTGTGTTACCAGGCGAACGTTCTTGCCTTATGTACAGCTTGAGCCAGCGCTGCTATTACATGTCCTCGAGAATAGGCATGATTTTACATCTTCAACAGACTTTGAAATTTGCAGACAGTCGTGAGTAATCTCCCCCTGACATTCGTCACAGTGCCACTAGTGTAAAAGCGCGAAAGGCCGTGCTTGAATTTCTAGGTATGTCCCTCTTTGGCTAATGTATTTTAAAGATGGAGGCGTAACATTGTTGCCGCAATTCGAGCGGCACCATTGTAGGTATTGTGAATGGAAGATTCTACACTTACGAAAATACTTTGATTATTAGGTGGAAGTAATTACACATGAATAAGCACATATTTTTGAAAGAACAAAGGGGTTTTTGCTAAGAATCAACTCAAAGAAATACACAGTGTAGCTTTAAATGCTGACTGAATGAGAGCAGGTGAATGGAATTTGGTTGATTTAGTCCGGGTTATGGGAAATGTAGTTCTGATCTGTCCAGGAAGAGGAAGATGTAGTTCACAGGGAAGGGGAACCAGGAAACATTACACACATCTTGTCACAATTGCTGCGATGTGTTAGTCTCTTAAACACATCATCATGAAATAGAGTATGAATCACTATGAAATAATGTTTTAGATGCAGTACAGGCTGTGGAACAAGAAGGCCAATTTACAATAAGCTACAAAAAACTGTTAAATTAATATATATATATATATATATATATATATATATATATATATAACATACTATATATATAATACACTCACCTAAAGGATTATTAGGAACACCCATTCAATTTCTCCTTAATGCAATATCTACTCAACCAATTACATGTCAGTTGCTTCAATGCATTTAGGGGTGTGGTCCTGTTCAAGACAATCTCCTGAACTCCAAACTGAATGTCAGAATGGGAAAGAAAAGTGATTTAAGCAATTTTGAGCGTGGCATGGATGTTGGTGCCAGACGGGCCGGTCTGAGTATTTCATAATCTGCTCAGTTACTGGGATTTTCACGCACAACCATTTCTAGGGTTTACAAAGAATGGTGTGAAAAGGGAAAAACATCCAGTATGCGACAGTCCTGTGGGCGAAAATGCCTTGTTGATGCTAGAGGTCATAGGAGAATGGGCTGACTGCTTCAAGCTGATAGAAGGGCAACTGAAATAACCACTCGTTACAACCGAGGTATGCAGCAAAGCGTTTGTGAAGCCACAACACGCACAACCTTGAGGCGGATGGGCTACAACAGCAGAAAACCCCACCGGGTACCACTCATCTCCACTACAAATAGGAAAAAGAGGCTACAATTTGCAAGAGCTCACCAAAATTGGACAGTTGAAAACTGGAAAAATGTTGCCTGGTCTGATGAGTCTCAATTTCTGTTGAGACATTCAGATGGTAGAGTCAGAATTTGGCGTAAACAGAATGAGAACATGGATCCATCATGCCTTTTTTCCACTGTGCAGGCTGGTGGTGGTGGTGTAATGGTTTGGGGGATGTTTTCTTGGCACACTTTAGGCCCCTTAGTGCCAATTGGGCATCGTTTAAATGCCACAGCCTACCTGAGCATTGTGTCTGACCATGTCCATCCCTTTATGGCCACCATGTACCCATCCTGTGACGGCTACTTCCAGCAGGATAATGCACCATGTCACAAAGCTCGAATCATTTCAAATTGGTTTCTTGAACATGCAATGAGTTCACTGTACTAAAATGGCCCCCACAGTCACCAGATCTCAACCCAATAGAGCATCTTTGGGATGTGGTGGAACGGGAGCTTCATGCCCTGGATGTGCATCCCACAAATCTCCATCAACTGCAAGATGCTATCCTATCAATATGGGCCAACATTTCTCAAGAATGCTTTTAGCATCTTGTTGAATCAACAAGATGCTAAAAGCATTCTTGAGAATTAAGGCAGTTCTGAAGGCAAACAAACACAGTATTAGTATGGTGTTCCTAATCATCTTTTAGGTGAGTGTATATATACAGTGGGTACGGAAAGTATTCAGACCCCTTTTAAATTTTCACTCTTAGTTTCATTGCAGCCATTTGATAAAATCAAAAAAGTTTGTTTTATTTCTCATGAATGTACACTCAGCACCCCACCCAAACAGAAAAAAACTGAAATGTAGAAATTACTAAATTGTAGAAAAACTAAAATATAACATCGTCATAAGTATTCAGAACCTTTGCTGTGACACTCTATTTAACAATATTTAACTCACATGCTGTCCATTTCTTCTGATCCTCTTTGAGATGGTTCTACTCCTTCATTGGAGTCCTGCTGTGTTTAATTACACTGATTGGACTTGATTAGGACAGGCACACACCTGTCTATATAAGACCTTACTGCTCACAGTGCATGTCAGAGCAAACGAGAATTATGAGGTCGAAGGAACTACCCGACGAGCTCAGAGACAGAATTGTGGCAAGGCCAAGGTTACAAAAGAATTTCTGCAGCACTCAAGGTTCCTAAGGGCACAGTGGCCATTATGCATGTTCTACCTCTTACTAAAGATACAAAAATGTACCTTTAAGGTACAAAGGTTTGTCACTGGGGTGGTACCCTCAAATGTACTGTTTTGTACTTTTTTTCTGAGAGTGTGTATACAGGTCCTTCTCAAGAAATTAGCATATTGTGATAAAGTTCATTATTTTCCATAATGTAATGATAAAAATTAAACTTTCATATATTTTAGATTCATTGCACACCAACTGAATTATTTCAGGTCATTTATTGTTTTAATACTGATGCTTTTGGCATACAGCTCATGAAAACCCAAAATTCCTATCTCAATGAATTAGCATATCATGAAAAGGGTCTCTAAATGAGCTATTAACCTAATCATCTGAATCAACTAATTAACTCTAATCACCTGCAAAAGATTCCTGAGGCTTTTAAAAACTCCCAGCCTGTTTCATTACTCAAAACCGCAATCATGGGTAAGACTGCCGACCTGACTGCTGTCCAGAAGGCCATCATTGACACCCTCAAGCAAGAGGGTATGACACAAAAATAAATTTCTGAACAAATAGGCTGTTCGCAGAGTGCTGTATCAAGGCACCTCAGTGGGAAGTCTGTGGGAAGGAAAAAGTGTGGCAAAAAACGCTGCACAACGACAAGAGGTGACCTGACCCTGAGGAAGATTGTGTATTACGGATTCCAGACCTTGGATGACCTGTGGAAGCAGTGGACTGAGTCTGGAGTACAAACATCCAGAGCCACCGTGCACAGGCGTGTGCAGGAAATGGGCTACAGGTGCTGCATTCCCCAGGTCAAGCCACTTTTGAACCAGAAACTGCGGCAGAAGCACCTGACCTGGGCTACAGAGGAGCAGCACAACAAAACAACAACAAATTTTGCATGTCATTCGGAAATCAAGGTGCCAGAGTCTGGAGGAAGACTGGGGAGAAGGAAATGCCGAAATGCCTGAAGTCCATTTTCAAGTACCCACAGTCAGTGATGGTCTGGGGTGCCATGTCAGCTGCTGGTGTTGGTCCACTGTGTTTTATCAAGGGCAGGGTCAATGCAGCTAGCTATCAGGAGATTTTGGAGCATTTCATCTGCTGAAAAGCTTCACGGAGATGAAGATTTAATTTTTTCAGCACGACCTGGCACCTGCTCACAGTGCCAAAACCACTGGTAAATGGTTTACTGACCATGGTATTACTGTGCTCAATCGGCCTGCCAACTCTCCTGACCTGAACCCCATAGAGAATCTGTGGGATATTGTGAAGAGGAAGTTGAGAGACGCAAGACCCAACACTCTGGATGAGCTTAAGGCCGCTATCGAAACATCCTGGGCCTCCATCACACCTCAGCAGTGCCACAGGCTGATTGCCTCCATGCCACGCCGCTTTGAAGCAGTCATTTCTGCAAAAGGATTCCCGACCAAGTATTGAGTGCACAACTGAACATAATTATTTGAAGGTTGACTTTTTCTTTTTTTGTAATACAAACACTTATTTTATAGGTCAGATGAAATATGCTAATTCTTTGAGATAGGAATTTGGGGTTTTCATGAGCTGTATGCCAAAATCATCAGTATTAAAACAATAAATGACCTGAAATATTTCAGTTGGTGTGCAATGAATCTAAAATATGAAAGTTGAATTTTTATCATTACATTATGGAAAATAATTAACTTTATCACAATATGCTAATTTCTTGAGAAGGACCTGTATATACAGTGCCTTGCGAAAGTATTCAGCCCCCTTGAACATTTCGACCTTTTGCCACATTTCAGGCTTCAAACATAAAGATATGAAACTGTAATGTTTTGTGAAGAATCAACAACAAGTCGGACACAATCATGAAGTGGAATGAAATTATTGGATATGTCAAACTTTTTTAACAAATAAAAAATTGAAAAATTGGGCGTGCAAAATTATTCAGCCCCCTTAAGGTAATACTTTGTAGCATCACCTTTTGCTGCAATTACAGCTGTAATTTGCTTGGGGTATGTCTCTATCAGTTTTACACATCGAGAGACTGAAAGTTTTGCCCATTCCACCTTGCAAAACAGCTTGAGCTCAGTGAGGTTGGATGGAGAGCGTTTGTGAACAGCAGTTTTCAGTTCTTTCCACAGATTCTCGATTGGATTCAGGTCTGGACTTTGACTTGGCCATTCTAACACCTGGATATGTTTATTTGTGAACCATTCCATTGTAGATTTTGCTTTATGTTTTTGATCATCCATCCTAGTCTCAGGTCTTTTGCAGACTCCATCAGGTTTTCTTCCAGAATGGTCCTGTATTTGGCTCCATCCATCTTCCCATCAATTTTAGCCATCTTCCCTGTCCCTGCGGAAGAGAAGCAGGCCCAAACCATGATGCTGCCACCACCATGTTTGACAGTGGGGATGGTGTGTTCAGGGTGATGAGCTGTGTTGCTTTTACGCCAAACATAACATTTTGCATTGTTGCCAAAAAGTTCCCTTTTGGTTTCATCTGACCAGAGAACCTTCTTCCACATGTTTGGTGTGTCTCCCTGGTGGCTTGTGGCAAACTTTAAATTATACTTTTTATGGAAATCTTTCAGAAATGGCTTTCTTCTTGCCACTCTTCCATAAAGGCCAGATTTGTGCAGTATACGACCGATTGTTGTCCTATGGACAGATTCGCCCCCCTCAGCTGTAGATCTCTGCAGTTCATTCAGAGTGATCATGGGCCTATTGGCTGCATCTCTGATCAGTCTTCTCCTTTTATGAGCTGAAAGTTTAGAGGGACGGCCGGGTCTTGGTAGATTTGCAGTGGTCTGATACTCCTTCCATTTCAATATTATCGCTTGCACAGTGCTCCTTGGGATGTTTAAAGTTTGGGAAATATTTCTGTATCCAGATCCGGCTTTACACTTCTCCACAACAGTATCTTGGACCTGCCTGGTGTGTTCCTTTTTCTTCTTGATGCTCTCTGTGCTTTCAACGGAGACTTTATTACGCACAGGTGGATTCTATTTATCATCATTAGTCAATTAGGTCAACATTGGATCACTCAGAGATACTCACTGAACTTCTGGAGAGTTTGCCGCACTGAAAGTAAATGGGCTGAATAATTTTGCTCACCCAATTTGTCAGTTTTTTATTTGTTAAAACAGTTTGAAATATCCAATAAATTTTGTTCCACTTCATGATTGTGTCCCACTTGTTGTTGCTTCTTCACAAAAAATTACAGTTTCATATCTTTATGTTTGAAGCCTGAAATGTAACAAAAGGTCAAAATGTTCAAGGGGGCCGAATACTTTCGCAAGACACTGTATATATTGGCCAGAATCATGGGGAAAGATCTGGTAGGCCCCTGAAGGTGTGAAAATGACCTTGGCAAAGTATATAGACTTTTTGACTGACCACTTTCTTCCATTGTACAAAAAGAAGAAATGTGCTGTAGCAAAATCATTTTCATGCTGTAAACAATACATTTTTGTCATTGGCTGCTATGGGCATAAAAGGAGAGAAGCTCATGGTGTGGCCCCCATCCTCCCCTGACCTCAACCCTATTGAAAACCTTGAGATCTATGAGGGTGGTAGGCAGTTTGCATCAAAAGAGCAGCTCTGGGAAGCTATTCTGACATCCAGCAAAGAAATTCAAGCAGAAACTCTCCATAATAATTTGGAACAGTGCATTTTGAGTTTTTTATTTTAGAAAAAAAATATTGTTTTCATTGGGTGGTTTGTTCAACAGAATTTGACTTATGCCCTAACGGTTGGTGACTTGAAAATTATACTGACTGTCATTTGCATCAACTATTTTGGAAAATCAGTGTAAAGTATTATTTGCATAATACTTTGGATCCAGTGTAATGTGTTGATCAGATTGTAGTTATACATAAATCCAGGTAATTGCATAGGGTTCACAAACTTTTCCTCACCACTTTATGTTCACTGTACACTTACCTGAATTAAACAGAAAATGTCTCTGCTACTTCCTGGGTTGAAGGTGTGTGTGTGGGGGGTGGGTCTGATGACTTTATTGCAACTAATATACCCCAGTGCAAATAGCAGGTCAAGCAGGTTGATTTGCGGTTTAAGTCCCCCCCTCGCTCCTGCCCCAAAGTGACAGCTGAATCGTGAACTGTTCAGTAGAGTATATTAAAAGCACCCAAAGGGCCACTAATGATTCTCTCTCCATCATAGTGTGGCTCACCCAGGAAGTGTCCTGTGCCTTAATTAACGATTCCGAAACTAACGATCAATTCACGCATATGTTACAGGGATTAAATGCTGTCCTTTTAAATGTAACTATAGGGCTAGAGACACTAATTGTTAAGCATTATTGACAGAGCAAGTGTGTTATAAAAATAAAATAAACGAAACAACATAACAGACGATAGATGTCTTCAGCCTTGTCTTAGGGTCAGATGCAATACACAGTGCCGGAAGACATTTATAATGTGTATTATAGTGCAGTGCTTTTTTTCTGTCACCTTGACTGACTTGGGGTAATCCTTCAGGAATTAATCATTTATCAATCTCCTAGATATCCCCTCTGGCAGGAGAGAGCCGGATAAAGCCAGACACCTCGGGCTTGGCCCAGAGAGATGAGGCCAGTGGGGACTCCCCAAGCCTGCCTGACTGCTGCATAGATTTGGCAACACTGAAGGCCTTACATAAAACTTGAGTCACAGAGGATAATAAATGACTACTACAATATTTCCTGATCCTCATCCGCTTCTGTAAACACACATTCTGAAGGCAGTGCCTCCATTCCCCTGCTAACTGCGTCGGAAGCATCTGTGAATAAATATAGAGTAGTAGCTAATGCATGCCCACAGGGGTTGTAATTAAATGAATATGCATGTGCACTTGGGGATGTGTGTTTTAATCATTGTATGTAGAACTTGGCATGTGCTTTCCATTTCCGAAAGCCTAATTGAAACGCTCATTCTTAAACTAGAAGGACAGCAGATGAACTGCTTGTTTTGAGGTGAAAATACTCAGTGGCCTGTTTATTAGTTACACAATCCTGTTCCCAAAATATATATGTCATTTGTAGACAATGGGCCCTATTTTAACGATCTGAAACGCAAGTTACATTGTGGGAGGGTCCCGGGCGCTGTTGCTATTTTACCGGCGGGATAAATTATTCTTGCGCCCGACGCATATCTAAAATGGGTAGGTCTAAAGTGGCCTCATTAGTCATAGGTGTGGTTTGGGCGTAACGTGCAATAAACCAATCAGATCGTCATCTCACATTCCCTTTAAGAGCAGGCGCGCTTGTTCTATGGTGGATTGCTATTATAACGGCGGTTTTCTATTGATTTACAAAATGTAAAAAAAGAAATGTCACAAAATATAGCCTACTTTCCGATGTTTTGGACTCACTCTCACTGAATCACGAGGTTATGAATGCATGGTAATATTTTTCGAATGTAGTTTAACATTAGACCGAGATTACTCTTCTGTCAAATAAGCTTTCCATTCCCGTTCTGCATTTCTGGGCATTTAAGTGGCTGGCACGCATTTCAACATCACGTCTCCTGAAGTCCTCTAATATTTCCCAATTAATGTCATCAACACATCCATGAGTCATGGAAATGTTGAGTAAAATACAACAACCCACAAAGAATGCTGCGACTTGAGTTGTGTACCTGTTCTATCCAAATACCTGACGCGCATTTTCAGTGTGCCAAATGTTCGTTCAATTAGGCTACACTGCGTGTTTGAGTGTGTTTTTGATTAAACAGCATTTTACGCACTTGCTGGCATCATAAATTGTGTCATCATTAACCATGTCTTTAACAGATAGCTGTTGTCCCCTTCACAGCCACCTATCCAAGGGGGGATTCCTCATGGCAAAATTGCTATAAATGAGTCGTGGCTTCAACTTGAGTAATTCTGAGTAAAGATATGGGTGATTTTACTATTAGCATCGCAAATTACGTGTGTATACTTGTTGATTGAATGGGTTCCCCTTGAGGTTGATGTATACAGTGCAAATAATTCATTATGAATAATTTGAGTAAATGTGTACATTAGATGTACACCTATTTTTCACATTTTTGGACACCACAATGACTTCCTCGTGTGGTAATATTTTTCCTTCTAATTATGTATTGCAATAATAAAAATAACTGCTGCATTTGTGTAGATGAGAGGAGCAAAGTGTATGTGTATTGTGCACACGCTATATTATGGTTAAGCATGCGCCCTTAAAATAGCATATGAATAACACGCCACTGACTTTAAACCAGGTTTTTCCTGGTGAGTGGCGGATTTGTTTTCGGGGACTGCAAGATAGCACCAGGGAACGTTTGCGCTCAAACACGCCTCTTCTTTTCGCTGAACCACCCAACGAACGGAAGTTTGTTCCCTAATTTACCGACGCGCGTCTGTGGAGGGAAAAGTCCCATATGCGTCGGGTGTAAGATAGGAATGATACATGCCTTTGTGTAAAAAGTCATTTGCACTGGGTGTAAGATAGGGCCCAATGAGTCACATAACTGTGGCTTGCAATAAAGCAAGTAAGTAAGTAAGCAGCCAGACAAGCATCAAAGAATTCAGTGACTATTTTAAAAACATGAGAATGGGCAAAATCGGTGACCTATCAAAAATACTTATATTAATAGTCAGTGCTAGGTCTGCATGTTACATTTCCTCACAAACAGCCATCGTCAGGAGATTTGTATGCAGGACAGCATCTGCAAAAACAAAAAACATCCAGTCAGCTTCAGTCCTTATGGCAAAAATGCTTGTTGATGAGACATGTCAAAGTGCATTGGCAAGATATTTACAGGTGGCCCACCAAAAGGCAAGTATAAAAGTGGTGTGCAAAACAGTGTCTGAAAATGCACTACTTTCCCTCCTAGGCTATTACAGCAGACCCTCACACCATCTCCCACTGCTATCAGCTAAAACAAGAAGGGCTCCACTAGGCATGCAATCACCAACACATTCAGAAGTGGGAAAACATTGCCTGGTCTGAAAAATACATTCCTCTCTGTCCTCTCTATGTGTAGTTCCATGAGACAGACACATAGCACAGAGTTGTGCAAACACAGTGTAAATGGTTGTTTTCAACAATGCTTGCCAAATTGAATTAGAACAATTAAATATATCAGCTGATATGGAGTATTTAGAAACCAGTAAGACAAAGTAAATGCTACAAGTGCCAGTATCAACAAAGGAAGGAGAAATGTTTTTAGACCACAAAAATTTGAACTGCCATAGTAATGATTAAAATATAAGTATGGGATTGGTAGAGAGCTGGCATATTGTAACTGTTTCATAATTAAAGGTACGATATGTAGTTTTCCAAAACAATAACAAAAGATGTACTTTGCATTAACTAAGATTAACATTACTGGACAACTGTTTTCTCTGCCTCTGCAAAGCATTTTCTGCTCAAATTTCAGCAATGAAAGACATTACTTTTGACTAGACATTTTAATATTTAAGTTGATTCACTAATGTAAAGACTGATAAAAATGTGTTGCTGCAACATAAAATTGCATAGTCATATCTTTAAATTATCTTGTGAACAATACGTTTGGAATAGGGCAGCGATAGTTTCGCTGCCTTACGGTCGGTAGGTTATATACTGGATGTTTTTCCCTTTTCACACCATTCTATGTAAACCCTAGAAATGGTTGTGCATGAAAATCCCAGTAACTGAGCAGATTGTGAAATACTCAGACCGGCCCGTCTGGCACCAACAACCATGCCATGCTCAAAATTGTTTAAATCCCCTGTCTTTCCCATTCTGACACTCAGTTTGGAGTTCAGGAGATTGTCTTGGTACCAGGACCACACCCCTAAATGCATTGAAGCAACTGCCATGTGATTGGTTGAGTAGATCATTGCATTAAGGAGAAATTGAACGGGTGTTCCTAATAATCCTTTAGGTGAGTGTAGTTGTCCAGCAGAAGACATGCATAATGGATGAATGGGGGGAAATTACACTTAGTAAATTTAACCAACTTGTGTCTTTGTGCCGTAATGCTTAAGAAGTGTTATTAAAAGAAAATGTGATAAACATAGGTAAACATTTGACTGTTTCAACATTTTTGGAGTCTGTTCCAGTCATCAAACTTGAAATTAGTATATATTTTAAAAAATAAACTAAAGTCACAAAGTAAAACATCAAATAATGTGTTTATTAATATAGTACAGGGTGCATTACATTTTCAAATGGCTTTGTTGTATATAAAATGCATCCAGAAATTATTCACAGTGCTTCACTTTTTATAAATTTCATTATGTTACACCCACATTCTGAAATGGATTAAATTCATTATTTCCCTCAAAATTCTACAAACAATACCCCATAATGACAATGTGAAAGAAGTGTGATTGAAATATTAGCAAATATTAAAAATAAATAACCAAAAAGCACATGTACATAAGTAAGGTGTTGATGCACCTTTTTGCAGCAATTACAGCCTCAAGTCTTTTTGAGTATGATGCTATAAACTTAGCACACCTATTTTTGGTCAGTTTATCCCATTCTTTATTGCAGGACCTCTCAAGCTCCATCAGGTTGGATGGGTAGTGTCAGTGCACAGTTATTTTCAGATCTCTCAAGAGATGTTCAATCGGGTTTAAATCTGGGTTCTGGCTGGGCCACTCAAGGACATTCACAGAGTTGTCCTACTGCCACTCCTTTGTTATCTTCGCTGTGTGCTTAGGGTTGTTGTCCTGTTGGAAGATAAACCTTTACCCAAGTTTGATGTCCAGAGTGCTCTGGAGCAGGTTTTCAACTCTACCATACATGCCTGATTGGTGGAGTACTGCAGAGAGGGTTGTTCTAGAAGTTTCTCCTCTCTCCACAGAGAAACACTGGAGCTCTGTCAGAGTGACCATCGGGTTCTTGGTCACCTCCCTGACTAAGGCATTTCTTCAGAGATCTCTCAGTTTGAAGAGTCCTGGTGGTATATTTGGACTTCATGGCTTGGTTTGTGCTCTGACATTCACTGTTAACTGTGGGTCCTTATATAAACAGGTGTATGCCTATCATGTCCAATCAACTGAATTTACATCAGGTGTACTCCAATCAGGTTGTGGAAACATGTCAAGGATGATCAGTGGAAAGAGGATGCACCTGATCTCAATTTAGAATAGAGTTGAGTACCGAAACGCAGTGCCAATATGGCACCAGTTCCGATGTAAATGGTAGTAATGAGCCAAATAGAACGAAAATTTCAGTGCCTCATTTTGGTGGCTGACATTTTTACGACGTGTTCCGGCGTCAACTTGCGTGACGTCAGTGCTGCTCCACTACTCAGCACACTTGTTGATCAGAACTGATAGTGAGAGGATCAATGAAGATGCCGAAGGCAAAATGCTCCAAGGTTTGGCTGTGTTTCATGTCTAAGGATGCAGACTCTGTGACATGCAACAGATGCCTTAAACCAATGTCATGCATAGGAGGAAACACATTGAATTTAATGAAACATCTTGCGACACATGGAGTTTAGTTAAAAGCCAAACAATGCACCGTGTTTGATAACCTACGTGATGCAAGGCCAAGCACTTTAACAGCCCTGCCAGTGTGTTGGTTGGACATCACAGATGATGATGTCAGCAGCCATTCCTCTTTGGGTAAGTTAAAGGTTCCATGTGTAATAGTTCTCAAAATCGATTGACAGAAATTCAATATAAGATCCATAACTATGTTTTCAGTGGTGTGTAAAGACCTTACATAATGAACCATTATGTTTTTATTACCTTAGAATAACCCATTTATATCTACATAACCGCGGGCACCCCCTTATATGGAGGTCGCTGTATTTTGTCGTCATGATTTTACTGTAGCCCTCAGCAAACAAACAGCGCTACAGAGCGCGTTTCGTCACAACCTTGAAAGAGAAGCAGCCGAAAAAGAAGCAGCAGCAGAAGTTGTACGTTTCTAACTATTAGGTAATAGTAGAAGCTTTCCTTTATTAGAAGTGGAATTTTGGACAATTGGAAAGCTCTATTGAGGGGAAAAAAATGCAAAGCCATGCAGAAGTTACCTGTTTTCTGCTGGACAGGTAAGGTATTCCAACTTTAGCAAAGCAATTTAAAACTGTTGTTAAACAATGTTAGCCTTGTAGAAGCTAGCCATAGTCACCGTGAAAAGTGACTTTTCCCTTTTCAGTGGTGTAACATATATACACTCTTAAAAATATAGGTTCTTCAAAGTTTCTGTGTTGGGGTATATGGTTCCTTGAAGAACCTTTAACATCTAAAGAACCTTTCCATTGCACAAAGAGTTCTTTGTAGCGCCAAAAGGTACTTTAGATTATAAAATGGTTCTTCACCATCAATCTCATGTGACCTTAAATTTTTTGAGTAAATTTTTCGTTTCCCATACATTGATTTATTTGTGGTGGCGAGCCACAATCTCTGCACTGACCGCTATGAATAGATTTATGCGTCCTATGTTAATTAGACTACAAAAAAATATTTAAACTTATATTAGTAACATAAAAGGCAACATGTTTAGTATTGGGCAGTTATGCATTATTTTCACATTTCTTAATGGCACTAAGAAAAAATAGGTTCTTCAAGGAACCATTCATTGAAAGGTTCTTTGGGGAACCAAAAAAGGTTCTTCTATGGCATCGCTGTGAAACCCCCGTTTTGGTTCTTCCTGGCACCTTTATTTTTAAGAGTGTAGTTGGATTGTTGCATGTAACATAGTTCTTCTTCCTCGCTATCTTATGGCTTTGCTATGTGGGAGAAATAAGATGGTTACACGTTCGTGAGTCAATCAGCTGATTAGTACTATTGACCGCAAAACAATAGCCTACAGCATAACAGTTCATATTAGCCAGCTAAACCTTTACTACAGTGCTAGAAAAAATATTTACGTGGATTGTTTCATGTGGTTATTCTCCCTCGCTGTGTACAGTAATGGCTTTGCTATGTGGGTATAAATGGGCTGGTTACGTTCGTGAGACAATCAGCTGATTAGTACTATTGACCACAAAACAGTAACGTTTGCTGTAGGCTCATATTAGCCAGCTACTACGGTGTTAGAAAAAATATGTAGGTGGATTGTTTCATGTGGTTCTTCTCCCTAGCTGTGTACAGTAATGGCTTTGCTGTGTGGGTATAAATGGGCTGGTTACATTCGTGAGACAATCAGCTGATTAGTACTATTGACCGCAAAACAGTAACGTTTGCTGTAGGCTCATATTAGCCAGCTACTAAGGTGTTAGAAAAAATATGTAGGTGGATTGTTTCATGTTGTTCTTCTCCCTCGCTGTGTACAGTAATGGCTTTGCTGTGTGGGTATAAATGGGCTGGTTACATTTGTGAGAC
This sequence comes from Umbra pygmaea, assembly GCA_016801145.1. NCBI lineage: Eukaryota > Metazoa > Chordata > Actinopteri > Esociformes > Umbridae > Umbra > Umbra pygmaea. The sequence continues at coordinate 15,056 of JACXGM010001137.1, forward strand.
AATCAGCTGATTAGTACTATTGACCGCAAAACAGTAACGTTAGCCTACACCCTACAGCATTACAAAATATTAGCCATCTAAACCTTTACTACCATGTTAGAAAAAATATGAAGTTGGATTGTTTCATGTGGTTCTCCTCTATCGTTGTGTAATTGCTTTGCTATGTAGGGAGAAATGTGCTGGTTACGTTCGTGAGACAAACAGCTGATAGGTACTATTTACTGCAAAACTGTAACATTAGCCTACAAAATAACAGCTCATATTAGCCAGTAAACATTTAGTACCCTGTTTGAAAAAATATGTAATGTTAGTTGGATTGTTATTTCGAAAGCATGATAAAGCCAGACGAATACAGGAGTGACGCAGGCAAAAATCGCTGGTAACCATCAGTGTGGCTTTTCCTAGCTCTTATGAAGGAAACAAAGCAACTTTTTTCTTATCTTGTACTAACTAACATGGAAACAAGCTAGGTAAAGTCAGTGAAAAAAACACTAACACAATAATGAACAAGTAAAAATAACATTTGAAATATTATGGTTATATTGAATATAAAAATGTTTACTTAATAATTAAGTAAATATCTTAATATCTCTATATAAAGAAACCTCATTGCTTGACTATCTACTCTGCTGTCTCAGATGAAGACCTATTTTATCCTACGTCGGCCACCGTAGCTTAGCTTTTGTGTTTGCAAAGGGAAGGGTAGGAAGTGAGTGACTGGCTGCTTGCAATTCACAAACCATAACACTAGATGTCACTAGAAATTACACACTGAAACTTTAAGTAATATAATGCCAACCGCAAATCTTGCATATCAAGCAGGCTAGCTGTCACACTGTCCAAGAGTGGGGTAGTGTGGCAAGTGAACTGAGTTTAATTCCAGTCTAAGGTACTGTTGTTTAGTTCACGTAGTGTGTGTTTGTGTGTAATATGAAGTGTTCACCAGGAGCTTTAGTCAGGTATCATATGATTTAGTAAGTGGCTCATTAGGTTTGATTACATGCAGCCGGTATGCCTTCCTCTCCATTTAAGCCCAGGTGAACAAGGGATGGCACAGTTCATTGATTATCTGTTGAGGATATTCTGTTTGTGAGTATTCTCTGGTAGTTTTGTTACATTGTTTGGCAAAGTCGGTGAGCTGTGTCTTAATGTTACTGTGTGTTGTGAAAAGAGTGTAGTTGGGTTTGAGTCTTATGCGTACGCTCTGTATATATGTTTTAGTTTTAGCACCACCTGTGTCACCTGCAACTATCAAGTATATTATGTACACTTCTTGGACTGGGTTAACATTAATTTCCACAACCATCAACTACCTGCCTTGGTCTCCCTTCCTCCTACACCACCAACCGACCTGTGACACTAGCAAACACCATTGCCATTTAACAGTGTGTGTGACAACATGTGCTATGTCCTACTTCCACTCAGTGCCTGGAACCATTTTACAAATACAGAGTAGGCACCGGTATAAGATAAAACCAACCGATACCCAACCCTAATTTTGAGTGTCATGGCAAAGGCTGTGAATACTTATATGTGTTTGTGCTTTTTTGTTTTTTATATATTTGCTAAAATTTTGGTGAGTTTTGTGGGAAATAATGAATTTAAACCATTTCAGAATAAGTGTGTAACATAACAAAATGTGAAAAAAGTGAAGCACAGTGAATACTTTCGGATGCACTGTATATATATATATATATATATATATATATATATATATATATATATATATATATATATATATATTTTGTGACCGCCCTTTGACTTTAAAATTGCATCAATTCTCTTAGGTGCACTTTTGTGCAGCTTTTTATGAAATCATCTGATAGATTTTTCCAAGCATCTTGGAGAACTTGCCACTGTTGTTCCACAGACTTTGTCTCGCTTGCTTTTATCTGTCAGGGTAATCCCAGACAGCCTTATGGTTTTTCGATCAGGGCTCTGTGGAGTTCATACCATGTTCTGCAGAAGTCCTTGTTCTACTTTTCACCAAGATACAGTCATCTTTCATGACTTTGGCCGTTTGTTTGGGGTCATTGTCCTGCTGCAGCAAGAATATGTGATTACCCCAAATAAAGTGATCAAGGCAGGCTATTTTCATTGTCTACGTTTTTTTGAGCTCCAAGCCCCTTTCACAAACAACTTTCACATACCCTTTACACCCAATGTCAACCACAGCCATCCTGTCTTTTTCTCTCTGTCATGCTGTCTTTGTTACAAGCCTGCTGCCGTTGACTTTGAGTGGCTACAACACAGACAGTACCCAGACAACACCTGACACCATGCATGGACACAAGAACACTCACATTCAGTTCCTGCACAATAAGATAACAGCAGTATTTCCCTGGGGAGGCTTTCTACACTGTGTTTACACCCTTCAAATCTTCTTCCTGTACAGTTTCAACCACAGGATGCAGCCACACACAGATTTTATTAGCTACAATTAATCTGTCAGCAGCGAGGGTTGAGGCCTTGAAATAAGCTGCTTTGTTTAGTAGGCCTTTTATCTCCATGAGCCATGTTGTGGAGGAGGGGTGTTGGGGCTGGGGGTAGGTGGTGGCTGGATTAGACCTGTGCTGCTCCACTGCCTTGTTATATTAAGCTTGGTATTGGCTGTGCTTGGCAATCAATAATGGGGCATCTGCAGAGGACTATTAGGGGCATGAAATTACACAAACCTTCCCCATAGGTGATTCACTGATCATCTTTAGGAACCACAGTACAAGGTTATTCTCATTAGACGGACAAGTCACAACACTGGGTACTAAAAGTTATAGTTTATTTTTATTGAACGATTCAGTTATGTTTCAGCCCTTAAAAGTTTTTAGATCAGCAAACTTGATGGAATTGATCATTAAGGTACACGGTTTCTTGTGAGCCAAACAATTTAGCAGGCCCCAGCTTGACAGTTGAGGAAAACAATTAGTATTGTTGTTTCTCAGTGCACCACCAACTTTCAAAATGGCACCGTGTTTTGGGGCAGGGTGGGTGGAGTTGATTATTATGAAATTAAACATTTAACTGTCAAAAGTTGAGGAGTAGGGATTTGCTTGGTCGATTAACAAATAGCCCCAGATTTTTTGCCCATTTAGAAATCACTCCTCTGTCACTGCTTCATTCAAAATGGTTAATTGTTTCTCCTGTCTCTACATGAAAAAAAGCTGCAGAGAGCGCTCAGCATTCGCTCGTTCAAGCTCACTTGCTGGCCGTGATTGTACAGTGTGTCTCCTCTCATCAAGCAGCACTTCAGTTCAGGCAATAATCTGTGCCCTCACCTGTGCACCCCCACCCCTGTATCCACGGCAACTGCATCTGCTTGATCAAGCTTCTATTCATTGAGTGACATTCTAATGGCCACTTCATGGATCAGTGAAACACACCCATTTGGATGAGAAAATATAGGAGGGGTTGTTATTATTGCCGACACAAATTATGTTCTGTCTATTTCCAGTCCAGAAAAGTTTCAAATGCCGCCCTGGTGAAAATCCTGTGAATATGGAGAAATCAATATGGTAAAGATTTGAATATTGACCGGAGCGGGAAATTCTAGTTTTCCTTGATCCCAATGGAGGGCCAAGGTTAAAGTAGCTTGGCCCCTCTCCAATTTGTTTAACGGGAAACACGTTGCAAATGGAATTGGCTTTTTTATGTTTTTCTGATTATGTTGGGCGTTTTTATGGTTTCTAAGTGTATTTGTGGAAAGCCAGGAAATGGCCACTGATATAAACATGAATAATCAGAGTGTCTGCAAGTCTTCATTAAGCATGTCCAGGTCTACAGTAGTCCCTACGGTGTGGTGGCCTCGCTGGGCCAATGGGTTAGTGAACCAGGGGAGTGCTAAATTAGAATGACCGCAAAGAAACTGGTGATATCCCTTTGAGGTTTACCCTCACCTACTCTTAGGCCGAACTCTGAGTGGCCGGCCTACCAGTAATGCCCCTTTTTCAGCTTCCATTAAGAGCTCTCTGACAGTGAGTCTGGGGCAAAAAATCCATAATGTTATGAATGATCAATCATTGTTTCTTCTTTTAAATGTGTATTTCTATTATGTAGCTGCCAATGTGCAGCTAAATATTTTGGACAAATGAACAATGCTATAACACTTCTTTCCTCATGCTTAGCAGCTCTGTTGTCAAGAGTCATTGCAAATAGACTACTAGTTACCACATACAGCATTGTGCTTCTGTCTGCTTGCCAAAATGCCAAAATGCACAGACAGCAATCTCAGTTGATACATTTTTATTGATGATGATGGACATAATCAATTTAATCAGATATGCAAGTTCACAGTATGTTAAGAGCTGTAGATTTATGATTTCTATTATATTCATTATTTCACTTGGCTACTATGCATGACAAGGAATAATGTGTCATGTGACAATGTGAATGAAGTACATTTTTGTTGTTGCTAGCTGTAATGATCTCATTTTGTCAATCTATACTGCTATTTCTGTTACATCACATATAAGGAAGAAAGAAAATAATTTTGCAATGTATTGAAATGGGCATTTCAATTTTCCAGTCACTAGCAAACGTTGCACCAGTCCTACACCTATTATGAACCCTTCAGAAGTGCAAAACAACACACTTATCTGCTAAATAATGGTTTTGCATAACAAACTCAGGTACAAGCAGAGGGATTTTGCCTCCCAAGTTCTAAAGTAAATGCTGCTAAGATGTGTGATGTGCTGTTTAGAGTAGAACTGCTATTAAAAACCCCATTTTAAAAATGTTTTTCACCCATTAAAATCAACCCATCTACAATTATTTTAAAATGTAGCCCTTACTATTTACATAACATTACACAGTACATACAGGCCTATATGCTCTGCCTCACCCTTTCTCACACACCATATCCCACACCATAGCCAAGCTATCCATTTTTCTGCTATTCTGAGGCCATTTAAGTGTGTTCAAATCTTGTTATCAGGTGCAAGATTTCAAGAGTCATGAATCGAATTAAGTGTTATGAATTTGACAGCTTGAAATATTTACCATGTCACACAATCACACTTTTATTTACTGTATAGAAAAATACATGATAAAAAAACATTTGACAAATACATGGACGTGGACAATCGTAGCATTTACAGTATTTGTATTTTTATTGTGCAAGTAGGATTAGTAAAACCAACACACAAAAGCACCTTTATAATGTCAACACTCCTGCGGAAGACAGATTACTCATTTAGTTGACAACATATGTACACTTAACTGCTTTCACTGGCATTGTGAGAAGCGCTCATTTGTGCTATGTTGCCATGTTTACGCTAGCTTAAGGCGTTGACAAGTTGTTTGAGATATGATGAAACAGATTGCCACAGACTGATGTGCTTAGTGAATTCCTGATATAAACTCCAGCTGGCAATGGAGTAGTCTCCTCTACTACTGTCGTTTGTTTATACAGATGCTAGTGTCTGTAAACTCTCGCTTTATTAATGTCAATTCACATATTATAACAAGACAATATGCACATGATTGCATGTTATTCCCGTACAAACTGAAATGGATCCACTTGACCTATCACAAACGTCTGTCTATCCTAATATGGGCAAAGTATCCGGCCATTTTTCAAAATGTCTGGTTTCACTTCACTACAGACTACTTACTGTAAATTGATCATCCTTAGAACCTAATACAGAGAACCAGCACCACAACAGGACACAGTCTGTGCTGTAGCGCTAACATGGCTCTTAGAACAAAGGTAGGTGGAGTAATAGAGCCTGACAGGGCCCTTTCCTGACCTGCTGCAGGCGGTGTCTCGTGTGGTTTTAGTCAAGCTGGCTCTCGCAGGACCTCTCCATTCCAAAGCATGCTCCGTAAGCAACCTTCCTCTCTGTTTTGTGTCACCTATCAATCCACGATCTCGGCTGATTTTCGATTCCCCGAGCCAAGCTAAGAGCTGACAGTCACTACTCTAGCGACGGCCTTAGGCCTTCATAATTCATATGCTGTTGCACACAGACATGGCAGAACGTGGCCATCCAACTCCAGCCAACCGATCACATAGGACAGTATGAGGACCACAGACCTTCAGAGAGGCTGTTTTTTGTGTAAACAGGCTGTGACAGCAACACTGACTAACACTACACACCACTGCAAAAAACAAAGCTATTTTTACCAACCCTAGCACCACCAGTTGATAGAGCGTAACAAGCCAGCAGACTCAGACCAAAGGAAGTAGCAGCATCAAAATACAAGGAACAAAACGACAAAAGCTGAAAGAGAAATGGACAAACATGTTCTGACATCACAACAAGTGAATATCCCCAGTGTGTTTAAATATGATAGCGAACACCTTAGCTAGTACCATCAAGTTTGTTAGTAATGTGTTGTGAAGCCTGGCTTGCACGCTGCAGACCTACAGTCATAAACCAGTGATAAAAGGTTAATGAAAGTCGGACTTCCAGGCATAAAGCCGGGGATACAATTTAGCGGATAATGCCAAGGAGCCTTTTATGAAGGGACATTGTCCCATTCAGGGGAGAACAATGACTGCAATCTTTCACATGGCTGTCCAGTAGTATAGCCCAGATCAGGAGGCTGGCGGGAGTCCAGCCAAAGTGCTGACATGGAGGGAAGCTGGAATTAACGGTAAATGAACATGAGCACTGAAACAAGGTAGCTATGCTAGACACGATAACAATATCACAGCAGATCACTTTCAACAGACGGTTCCCTCTGCTGCAGTCTTGGTTAGCCCTTTTTCCGTTTGAGGAACAAGGACATGTCAATATCAAATTGCCTTTTTGATTGACACATGTACTTGGAAACTATGTTGTTTAAGATAAGTTAAGAGACAAAAATCTAATTTCAAATACACAAGGGTAATAGGCCAATGCGAAACTCAGAATGGTTGAACTGATTCTCGTCTTGTTGCAGTTCATTATTTCAAATAGAATAAGGCATTAATGCATTCTCTCTGCGATAAACAAAGTCTGATGCATGGTAAACAAACGTCTAATGACTGTCTTGTGTTAGTGGCTTATTTGTAGGATTTCTATACAATGTACAAAAAGAATTATTAAACAATTAACGTTTGCAACAACAGATTTAGTATGCAAAAGTTTTGAACTCACATTGAACGTATAAAATACACTTTTATGAGGTTTTCCATGTAAATAAATGTGCCTATTGTACAGTAATTGAAAATTCAGTACAAACATCATAATAAACACCCTCTATATGTAATATACAAATACAATATATCATTCCTGCCAAATGCTATGTAGTGGTCAGATATTAATTAATTTCAAATGATAACAAATTACTAATTACAAAGTTGTTCAGAATCAACGATCTCATTGGATATTGTTTAAATGTCTGTCATTTCCTGTAGTTTAATCATATGTAATATAATTTGCACAGCTACCGGCAGTATCTAATTTCACCATTATCTCGTCAACCAATAAGCAATTGACTAAATTAAACAGATGAAAAAATTGATCCATGGATTATTTGGGTTGGTTTTGATTTTATTCTGAAATATAGTGTCATATTTTTAGGTGGAGTGAAATCATTAGGTAATGTCAATATGAATATTAATATCCACACAATTATTTGGCAAATCAATTACTCTAAAAGGAACAACCGACTTGTGCTGATATGATGGGGAAGAAAACCATTGCTTTATCACCAATGGAGCATGGGCAAAAGCCATAGACACATCACAATATAAGTAGACACACAGTTGCCATACATAGAATTATATGAAGATAGTAAGATAGTAATAATAATCATACCTTTTCAAGCCAGAACTTACACACTGAACAAAATGTGTTCAACAATGCTAGTAGACCTTAACCTAACCTGAACATCTAACATAACACTAGGTTCAAACTGTCACTGTTTTACTATCCTTGTGGGTGGTTGTAGAGTGTTCATGTGTATAGTAAAACACACACTAAAGACACTAAACAGGTAAGGAATTTATAACTGAGCTAACATTACCACAAGTTGGGTAATTTCTTCTATGCGTTCAATCATTTAATACTATTAGATCGAACAGCTTATTGGCTCTTTGGGAAATGGACAGTAGATTACTGCTCTTCTGCACATTTACAAATTGTGATGTATGGTGGTTAAAACTGCTCACACAGGTTTCCTAGCCCCTAGCATTTATCACAGTGCAACTGTAATCAACATTTATCTGCTTCAGATCACAGCTCTCACCTGCACAGCAGTCAATTTCAGCTATACCGAGTGTGCACATGGCAGAGATGTCTTTAAGTCACTTCATGCAAGTCTTAGTCAAGCCTCAAGTCACTGCATGCAAGTCTAGTCTCAAGGGTTAGGTTGTCCATGAGCGAACAGCTCTGTATGTTCTGAAAACAATGTGCATTCTCCCAGTGGTTTTTACATTCAGTAAGAATCCAAAAGGTAGCTGGATATCAATGTTTCAGCTGCATTAATTTGGCTTGTTAGTTAACACAACCTTATTCTACTCCCTAATTTGCTGCGTTAGCTAGATAATTTAATGTTATATTAGTTATCTCCTTACTAAGTCTGTTAGCTATCTCTGTTTCCCTTCAAGTGGCTCAAGAAGTTTGCAGTTGTGGTACAGTAGCTAAATCTCTGCCAGCCTAAGTTTTAAAATGTTCTTCGCCAAAAGCTATTACAAATGGAACAGGTGCACTTCCAACTCACTTCTCTGAGGAGAACTGTCTCTAACATTACCTAGGTGACTTTCAACTTTAATTGCTTCAGCTGTCAGAGCCTGACCAGAATAGGGCGTGAAGACAGGTTTATTTCCTTAGTTTTAGCTATTCTATATTACACAAGTCAAGTATCAAATCTTTTGGACATATTGCAAGTCAAGTCAATTTACTGTGTTAGTGACTTAGGTTTGACTTCAAGTCAAGTCAGTGACTTGAGTCTCCAACTCTGGGGCATGGAATACATTCTACATACTCATCTGTTCACAAATGTAAATGTAATATTAATTTAACAGACACACACTGTATCCATAGCCACATGTTGTCTAGCACCCTACACTTTATCTTGGACAGGACACCATTGGAAACGAGAAGCTGTTCTCAATTGGCCTACCTGGTTATGTAAAGGTAAATAAAAAAAGTAAAAAATAAAGCACAAGGTGCAAGATAACATAAAGTAACACATTAAGTTTTACAAAATAACAAAATGCAGGATCCTCAGAGTTTAAGGTAAACATTTTACGTACCGTATATACCCGAATATAAGACAAGGTTTTTGTCCTAAAAATAGGCTGAAAAATTGGGGGTCGTCTTATTTTCGCGATATCAAAATCACAGGGAAAACGGAGAAAGCAGGGGGAAACAGCAGAGGGCGCCAACACAATAGGCTAATTAATGACAGTGTTATAAATTAAATAAACAATAAATTGCCGCCATGGAGAGATCAAGAGATCATCTTGAGAAAAGCGCTTCAAAAGTTGGTCAAATAAACCAACACGTTCGAAACAGTTATATCATTCATTTCTCAACTCTTTGACAGAGTGCACTTTATTTTGTGACAAATTAATCCAAATATTTAAATGTGCTATATGTAAAACGGACAGCCAGCGTTAAAAAATGGGTACTCCCAGAATCAAAACTAATGTGACGAACAAGATCAGCGCAATCATGACAAGCGGACGGTGCTTTACTACGTCTATGGTCATGGAACTGTTTAGAAACATGCATAGTTTTTTTAGGTTGTCTAGAATCTCTATGATCTCGTTCGTTTGTTTGCTGCTTCCATGGCTGTAGCGCGCTGGGTTTGCGTTTTTACAGGTATGCCTGGCAATCCGTTCGTGCTGTCAAAATAGGCAGTTGATAACAACACACAGGACAAAACATAAACATAAATTCCGTGTCGGAACGTACTTTTCCAAAAGAAAAAATACTGACATTAGCATTGTTTTCAGAAAATATAGCTAGTATTTCAGCTTAACATGTTTCCTTAATATCTGATGAGGCATTGGCGTCATTTTTGGATTTATTACAGTACATGTATTACATTATAGCACATTTAATGAATGGTGTTAAAATGTTGTTGTTTTTTTCAATTAATTATCACTAGTTAATTAACTTCAAATAAAATTATTTTCTGTTGAAAACCAGATTTTTTCCCCAAAAATCTTTTTTGTCCACAAAAATAAATCTGGAAAATGGGGGGGTCGTCTTATATTCAGGGTCGTCTTATATTCGGGTATATACGGTACTTTCTGTGCAAATGGGTTCTAAGCTAGATGCAAAGTGGCGGGGCAAAAACAACAACGTTGAGATCGGTGTTGTCACAGTGTTGTTGGTGAAGAAAATGGAGATCAATTTAGGAATTTGTGTTCTTGTATTTTATTTCAGAACATGAAAATAATAAATGTCTAAGCTGCCTTTGTCTGACTCGACCAGGGTGGCTGTGGTGCACAAAACAAATAAAACAAGGCGATACACACCCACTGTGCATGTATTTATTTTATAGCACAACATGGACTGAGATTTGACATTGTTTACATATATTTAACCTTCACAGGATGATTACATTACAGCACATTAACGTAGCGCATCATGGCACATTGTGCTCTGCATATACATGGGTTTAAACTTCCTCAGGATGAAACTCATTAGTATATAATGCTATAGCAAGCGGAGAGAGTGGAATAAGATCTTGTACCTTACCAGCATCAATCACGATAACATTGGTTACAACCCACAATGATGCACACACCTTCTGGGACACAGTGTCAATATAGCCTACTTGATTACTAACCATCAGCCGGTGTGCAGGATTGGAGTGTTGTTCCATTAATATGGTCTTTCAGTGTTTATGCAGACATCCATATAATTGTCCTTGATGTCGTGACAGTTGTATTCCTTAAAGATAGTTAAAGGTAATTCTCAATTTCTGTAGTTTGTTCCAACCGTTGGTAGCAGAGAATGGTTTTTCGGTTGAAGAGCATGCATTTAATTTTACTAGAGTTTAGGAGCAGTTTGAGGCAACAGAAGAAGTGTTAACACAGTGCCCAATGTAGGCCAGAAGTATAGAGAATGGTGTCATCTGTGTAGAGGTTAATTAAAGCGTTGTCTGCAGCAAGAGCAACATCATTGGTCTAGCGTACATCTCAGAAGTTCTCCCAAATTACCTTCCCAGGAGACTATTTTGAAAACATGAATTACATTGTATTCCAACATATTTGTGGTGATTTTACGTTTCAGCTGCACGTTTTGTTATAAGGCTATATTTGTCATTCTGTATGTTGCATCTGCAGAAATTCATACATTTCATAGCGTTCAAAATAATATTCTAACGTTCATGGTTAAGGTTAGCTCTGTGGTTACTTAGGTTAGGATTAACATTACAAAAAACTAGCAAAGTCAAAGTCAAAGTTGTTTATTTGTCATATGCATCGAATGATATCACATCATCCTATGCAGAGAAATTCTTGTGACATGGCTCGACACATCTACACAGTGGGCTTAAAAAAATAAAAATAAAATAAAAAAAAAACACGTCTGCATCATGCTGGAATGGAGAACAAAACACATACACAGATTAAAACACATACACAGATTCCACCTGGGTTCTCAAACTAAGACTTGCAAACTCCGGGATGAATGTCACAGATTTATATGCCCATCCACCGTCCCCGACCTCCACCCTACCAAAAACTACGCTATTTAAATGCTACTGTACATCATGATCTTCATATGTTAATATTTTATGTAACTCAGTTTTTAAATTTAGTTCAAACGTAATTGACCCTCTCATACAATCATATTTCACATAATTCGGTTTTGCTAAATAGTTCCCTCAGAACATAATTCAATGCGATTTTGGGCTGCATGGTATATACAGAAAATAGAATTAGCCCAAGGCTTGAACCTTGAGGGAACCCTATCTGAGAAGTAGTTTGTGACCCAGGCAGCGCAGTCATTTGAGAAACCCAGGCTCTTGAGTCTGCCAATATGGATACAGTGATTGACAGAGTCAAAAGCCTTGGCCAGGTCGATGAAGACGACTGCACATTATTGTCGTTTGTTAATGGCAGTTATGATGTTGTTTAAGAACTTCAGCCTGGCTGAGGTGCACCCATAACCAGCTCGGCAACCAGATTGCATATCAGACAGGGTATGAAACCATTTTAATACTGGTTCACTGTCGGAATTAATTCCAAAACACTGACATTGCAAACGCTTTGCTTTCCCATCTCATCCATAGTTGCCAACACACAGGAGAACATTGCAACAAACACCCTGCCAAATATGATTTTTCTTTAATTTCAATCATATTTATTACAATGAAATGATCACATCCTTCCTCACAGTAAGTTATTATATTACTGGGTTTTATGCACATGCAAAGGCGGATATGAAGGAATATAAATATATGCGTTGAAAACTAGACATAATGTTCCACTCAGGAAAAAACTTCACCGCCGTCTATATTGCTCTCGATTATGAGCCAAACAAGAACTGAAAGGAAACCTGGGGAGATGATAATAGGAAAATAAACCGGAGGAGCTCGTTTGCAGAGATTAGATCTCCTCACATGGCCGATGGGTAATTAATCTGCTCTTAATGTGTTGCAGCTGCGCTCTAATGAGTAGGGGCCAGAGTCGAGGGCTGGCCTCCATGTCTGTCCAGTCTATGTATCAGACACACACACACATTTGACATTTTTCTGTCCTTGTGAGTACCCCAAACATTACTATTATTATTGTTATTATTATACTATTACTTTCCAAAAATGTATTTTCTTTATCAACCTAAAAAATACACATACACTTTGAACTTAACCTTGATTCTGATGAAATATACCCTCAATCCTAAACAATAACTCCTAACACAAACCCCAATTATAATGAGCTAATCCTTAAACCCAAAATAGCCTTTTTTCACAATGTGACCGGCAGCATATCCTACAAGGTCACCATTCCTTGGTTTACTATCCTTGCAGGTTTTTTTGGTTCTCAGCACGATAGTGAACCATTTAGAACCACTCTACCTCAAAACTGTGTAATGATTTGAGGTACAGTACATAATTCCCACAATTCTATGCAATTGTACCTTCAGAATAAGAATGTAGAGTAGCTAGATCATCACTTGATATCACAAAGAGTGAATCTGCGAGAGTTTACTGTTGACATTTGAAACTCCTGCAGGCCATTTAATTAACCAAAGAATCTTGCTGCTGACATAAAGAAAATGTGCCTTTACTGGACAATGAACCATAGAGAGAGTTGAGGAGATGCAGAATGATATTACTATGGTCACAGCTCATAAAGCTTTTAGAGAATTTATAAATTACGAAAGCTTAAATGTTTTAATGTTGACCTCATAGCTAAATTGGCCAAGGGTTGTAAGCATTTTGAGTATAGTATCAACCATTGTATCCCCTGCATCCACTAATTTTAACCCATGGCAATTTATGGTACTGTAAATGGTTGTAATTGAAAGATTATACAAATGATTGAAAAGCTCAGCATAACCATCTAGAAGTGTGTTTGGTTTAGAAGATACCCTGCTTTCAAGTTTCTGTCTGTAAGTCTGGGGACCATTTTACCCATTAAAATTCCATGGTAGCACATTTAAGTTGAGTTTGTGATGATAGCTTACAGCTGTAGCTGTAGATCAGGAAGAAGAAGAAACACACCCAATTAAAAACACAGTTCCCTAATGCATTTGGTGATAACATCAATGGAAGAGGGTGACATTGTTGCTGATCGAGAAATTGTAGGCTGTAAGTTAAGCTATGGGAAAGTGTTAGTCATTTTCTGGGAGGATATTATAGGAAATCTCCAGATCCAGTCTTTATAAAGGATAAAATGTTGAGTACACAGAGACTTATTTTTATTTCATCTTTATTTTATCTGGTAATTTGAATGAGAACCAATTTTCTTTTGTAATGCTGATCTATCCAATGGCATAACAGTGCAAAAAGCAACACTAATGATATTATAATATAACGGGAACAACTCACCATTTCTATATGTCTAGGTGCCTCATTTGACTTAGTGTAGGACTGTCTGTGAAAGTATCAATTTCTCTACCACATGCAGAGAATTGTAGAGCAACAGTGCATGCTACTTTACAGGGCTATACAGTGCATCTGGAAAGAACTCGCAGCGCTTAACGTTTTCCACATTTTGTTATGTTACACCCTTATTTTGAACTGGATTAAATAATTTTTTTACAATACCCCATAATGGCAATGTGAAAGAATTGTTTTTGAAATTTTTGCACGTTTACTAAAGATTTTTAACAAAAAAAGCACATGTACACTACATAAGTATACACAGCCTCTGCTCAATACTTTGTTGAAGCACCTTTGGCAGCAATGACAGCCTCAAGTCATTTTGAGTATGATGCTACAAGCTTGGCACACCTATTATTGGGCAGTTTCTCCCATTCTTCTTTGCAGGACCTCTCAAGCTCCATCAGGTTGGATGGGGAGTATCGGTGCACAGCCATTTTCAGATCTCTCCAGAGATGTTCAATCGGGTTCAAGTCTGGGCTCTGGCTGGTCCACTCAAGGACATTCACGCAGTTATCCTGTAGCCACTCCTTTGTTATTTTGGCTGTGTGCTTAGGGTTGTTGTCCTGTTGGAAGATGAACCTTTGCCCCAGTCTGAGGTCCAGAGTGCTCTGGAGCAGGTTTTCATCAAGGACGTCCCTGTACACTACTGCATTCATCTTTCCCTTGATCGTGACTAGTCTCTCATTTCCTTCTGCTGAAAAACATGCACACAGCCTGATGCTGCCACCACCATGTTTCACTGTAGGGATGTTATTGACCAGGTGATGAGTGGTGCCTGGTTTCTTCCAGACATGACACTTGTCGTTCAGACAATACAAAAAGGTTTAAAGCGCTCTAGAGCATGTTTTCAGCAAGGGTGTCTCTGTACATTGCTGCATTCATATTTCCCTCGATCCTGACTAGTATCCCAGCAAGATGCTGCCATAAACATGCTTCACTGTAGGAATGGTATTGTCCCGATCGCTCAGTTTGGCCGGGTGGCCAGCTCTAGGAAGAATCCTGGTGTTTCCAAACTTCACCCGTTAACGGACCATTGAGGCACCTGTGCTCATTGGGACCTTCAATGCTGCAGATATTTTTCTGTACCATTCCTCAGATCTGTGCCTCGACACAATCCTGTCTCCGAGGTCTTCAGACAATTTCTTGGATGTGGCGTGGTTTGTGCTTTGACATGCACTCTTAACTGTGGGACCTTATATAGACAGTTGTGTGCCTTTTTAAATCATGTCCAATCAACTGAATTTACCACAGGTGGACTGCAATCAGGTTGTGGAAACATCTCAAGGATGATCAGTGGGAACAGGATGCACTTCTGCTAAATCTTAAGTGTCATGGCAAAAGTTGAGAATACTTATGTAACATGACTTGGTTTCTTATTTTTTATAAATTTGCTAAGATTTATACACTTCTTTCACATTGTCATTTTGTGGTTTTGTCTGTAGAATTTTGAGTGAAATAATGAATTGAATCCATTTCAGAATAAGGGTGCAACATAGCAAAATGTGGAAAAAGTGAAGCTCTGTGAATACTTTTCGGATGCACAATACACCCTCACACTGCAGCACTATATACAAAGTTCTTGAATACACAAAATGTATGAATGAACATTCTGTCTCATTAAAACAATCTAAATGCAAGACTTGTTTTTCATTGTGAGATATTTATTTAACATGATACACATGGGTCAAGTGGTCAAATCTGAAACTTGTAATTAAAGAAGTGTGAAGCAGCAGGGCTGACATGCAGTAGAAGAATATATTCAGTATGTTGTCAAAGTCACTTGTGTGCAATAACATATGAAACTGCTTTCAGAACAATCCCAGAAGTTGACACATCACAGATACATCACACAAAACAACATATTTCAATTTTATTTTCCTGTAGCCTAAACCAGTGCACAATACCCACAACTATATATATATATATATATATATATATATATATATATATATATATATAACATATGTATATATACAAACACACTGTGTGCACAATTGTTATTAGGCAAGGATTAATTTATTATTGAACAACTACAGTGCTCTCGGTCAATCCAAAATGTAAATACACCTCAAACTTTAATAGTTGGGAAAGTAAAAGTGAGGTCTTGGCTTTCTTCAGAGAATATCTTTGTCTGCACAATTGTTGGGCAACTATTAGTGTGCAGAAAAATTATGCAACTAAAACAAAACGTTTCCCATCTCACTTGTTGATTTTCATTTGTTAAAGTGAGAATAATAAACAACAAAAAATGTACAAATAAACATTTCTGACATTTCAAAATAATAATAGTCATTAAGCCTTACATTCATGTAGTCTGTTAGTTTCTTGATCTGTTGGCAATCAACTTTTTGTGCAGCAGCAACCACAGCCTCCCAGACACTGTACAGAGAGGTGTTATGTTTTCCATCACCATAAATCAACCGTTTAAGAAGTGACCACAAGTTCTCAATATTGTTTAGGTCAGGTGAGGAAGGGGGTCATTTCATTATTAATCTTTAAGGCCTTTACTGGCCAGCCACGCAGTGGAGTACTTCGATACATGCGATGGAGCATTATCCAGCATAAAAGTCATGGTCTTCTTGAAAGATGCTTGAAGAAAGTGTCTTCTAAAAACTGGGTGTTGAGATAGAGTCCATCTTCAACCCAAAAAGGTCCAACTAGCTCAACTTTAACAATACCAGCCCATACCAGTGCTCACTTCCACGGAGCTCTGTGCCCATTACTGATCCAGCCACAGGCCCATCCATTTGATCCGTCAAGAGTCACTCATCTCATCAGTTCATAAAACCTTTGAAAAATCCATATTCAGATATTAATAATTGTTCACACAGTGTGTATCTATTCTAAATCAAACATTACACTGACTGTATACTGTTTGCATACCTTTCTGTCATGTTTTATGACCATTTAATTTATTAATGGTTCTTGGTAGAACCCTTTCTGGAGGCTTCTATGTAGAACCCTTCATATTGGTATAACCACATGGGTTTTGTAGATCTAACCTTAACATCTGGCAATTTGACCATGCCATTAGGCATCTTGCCAAAAGTAATCTTGCCACTACTGACCTATTGATGATTTCAAATTCTGCCTCCAGCTTAACATGAATTGTACCATGACATTGAGGCAGCATTTTTATTCACCAAGCTGTGTGACTTTAAGTTACTGATCCACAATGCTCACTTGTGTGAACAATTCACTGTTTTACAGAGCTGATACACCTCTACATGTTTATGTCCCTGACTGGTTGTCAGTTGTAACATTAGCTGTAATAGCTAGCTTGTTAATTGAAATGACAAAAAATATTATATGCTTGATTTTTGCCCAAAATGACTGTCTCCATCATTTTATAATGTACATTTTTAAGTCTTCAGACTCAAGATTGTTTAGACATTTGTGCATGTAACAAAATGGGAACAAAGTAAAAACTGCATAATTGTTTTTCAGAAAATACAAAAAATGTGATAGGGACAATACATACAGTAGTATGTAATGAGTAGACTGTGAGTGACCAGCACATTGCTACAGTACTTCGGGAAATGACCTGGCATGGGCCCATTGCCAGGAATATTTTCATTTAAATGCCTTTAATAAATGTTTTAGGGTGAATTTTTCAAGCAAGCTTTTCCAACAGTGGTCTGCGCCTCTATACCTGTGAGTCTTCTATCTACTTCCATTATTTTAGTCACCATCCGCCTCTGGCATACACACCATATGTATCGTGCATGAAACACACACACACACAGACAGTGGCCTGGTTTATTAGAACTTCCTCAGCGAAATGCTTGCTGCTGGCTCACAGAGTATATTTCAAAAACACACCGCCATTTAATTACACTTACAGTTCATGTGAGCAGCATAGAAACAAATAGTATTTTCCGTTAAACATTTTTTTAAACATTGAACGATTTTAAACAGCTGCAAGAGAACTTCTTTAAACAATCCAAGAGCTCTGTACAACTCCCACTGTTATGCTGAAGCTTAAGAGGCATGGATTGAGATGGAGGCAGAGTTTCAAATTGTGTTCGAGCAATCAGGAATGGCACACGGATCTATGTGGAGAAACGGGTGAGAGTGCACCGGTGTCAGCGAGCGCCGGCGGGTTTCTCTGTAGCCGCGCCGCCCCCTCAGAAAAGCCTCTCATCCGACACAGAGCCCTGCGTAAGCACCCCGGGCACCGTCAGGAGACCCCCCTAATAAGGAGAAGGGGCCTTATGAATTATAGAACGCTGTACAGTACCCCTCCCCGCATGACGAAGAGCTGCTTTAACATAGATATTCCCTTTATATCCAAAGGATTTTTTCCCTTGCTCGTTCTCTCTCTCAATCCAATTCTGGCATTCTGAACACAATCTCCAGCTCCCAGAGTCAGGGAGAAATGGGTTCCCCACAATGAGAACCCAATTAGCAAGGTTCCCTCAC
Organism: Umbra pygmaea; assembly: GCA_016801145.1. NCBI lineage: Eukaryota > Metazoa > Chordata > Actinopteri > Esociformes > Umbridae > Umbra > Umbra pygmaea. Next base: position 33,470 of record JACXGM010001137.1, read on the forward strand.
CCTCGTCAACCACCTCCCTGCCTTCTTCCCCCTCTGCTCCTCGACTTCATATCCACCCTGCCACGCTAGGCTGTTCCACGATCCATTAACTTCTGCTAGTTGGCCCCTGATCCGCAGCGTACACTCCCTAACTTTCAAGGGTCTAGGTGAGGCAGGCTCTCTTACGCTACACTCAGACCCCTTGATTAAGCTCCTCTGACCCCCAGATTGGCAACACATCTACCTGTGGCTACTCTTTGATCAACCATGCCGTTTGTTACCAGACAACAGTGCTATATTGCTAACCGTGTGAATGCCATTCACATGCATTAGCAATGAGCTATCTGATGTGTGGCAGTCAGTGTGAGGGTTTTGATTGGATTACTGGGATGCATGATGGCCAGTCCGTTCCGTTGTCTCATTGAGTATTCAGGAAGCAACACCAGTCACAAGTCAAGGACAGACCAGGGTCTGAACATCCTGTATCCTAAATTGCACCCTAACCTAGCCTATGTACTGTGCTACTTTTGACCAGTGTTCGTATAGAAAATAGTGCACAACATATTTAATAGGGGGCCATTTTGTTAGAAGCCAGGATGCCAGGATACATAAGAGATAACCTATATGATGGTAATGGATATTGACAAGAAAGCCCAAGTAGTCTTGTTTGATGAAATGTACAGTCCAATGCTCTTTCAACCGTAATTCAACCTGAACGTCGGCAGCATCCGGAAGCTGTCCCACTAACATGACTGTAGACTCTGAGATAATATAGACAGGTGAATAATGGGGGCGGGGGTTACGTCGGACCAGTCAGCCATGGCGTTCACATTAAGATAAATACCTCATGACTTGTATTTTACACCACTGAATAGCTAACAGTTAAACCGATACATCTACAACGATAATGAAGCACAAAAAATATCCTCAATAGGATAATCGTTCCTTCAGAGAGTGGGTACTTTCGACACTTGCCAAAGAACCTTTCTAAAGTTGGATATGAAAAGAGGCATTTCACTGAATAAGAAAAGAAAAAGTACAAAACGAACTGTAGCAGTTCTCTTTGCACTGCTCTATAGTGTATTCCTCTGGTTATTTGACTGGCAATTCAAAAAAAGAAGACTAGAATCCAGTATAAGATGAAGGACTACAAAATAAAGAGAGCAACAAAGATCTGGTATTCATGGGCTAACCCACCTTCAGGCTGTACCTTAGATACCTATATCAGCACATAGACAGTATGCGTTCTATACCTCATGCCCTCCACATGCCCCCAAACCGCCGCCCGCACTCCATCACCTCTGTCTTACCGACAGACCGCAGGGCTGAGACATAAACCAGGCTATATTGGAATATTGAAAGGCAGTCAATGCCCAGCCCAGCTTATTAATAACGGGTCTGCAGATCTACAGGGGTATGGAGGAAAATGGAGGATGATGATGGTGGATTAGGAGCTAGTATATTCTCTTCGATCAAACGGCGTATCTGTTCGCTGACAGGCAGAGCCCTCTCCTGGCCGTTCTGGCTCCATTGTTCTGTTCTCTCCTGTTTTCAGTACAAGGGGAATCTGCAACTCTGCGCCACTGTCATTTCAGAACAGGTCTGCAATCTGTATAGCGGATTGGAAATGAATGGAACTGTCAACACTTGTGATGTGAAAGCTAATGCAACTGATCTGGCTGGTAGAATATCTTTTAATAACTATAGATTGATATGATCACTGGCAAAAGGCTTACCAGTGTATAAAATGATAGTTGGGATCAGGAACACTTTTATTCAATAAGTGCGTTTACAAATTCACAGGATAATGATATATGATGATATGATTATAAAATAGGTAATATGCATTTCAATGTATAAAGTTGTCGTACATGTAGGACTAGTTTCAGTGAGATTAACATAGGTTTAGACACAGTATGTTAGATTACTTAAACTGCCTTTCAATAACACAATATAATATTTACTGATAGGGAACCAAAAAAAGACACATAAATGAAAGATTTTGAAAATTAGGACCAATGGCAATATCTGAAATGTTAATGTTCGTACGGAACATAATTGCAGCCATCATGGCAATTAATCTGTTCTCCAGGTTACAGATGGCAATGTTTTGTCTTTCACTGCAATTACATCATATGTGTCCTCGGTTGCAATGGCAGCCCAGTGAGCATACACCCTTTCGTGCAAGATGAGCTTGGAACATTCGCTGTTTGTTGTTTTCTTTGAAAGAACAGCTTTTACAACATGAATCTACTGTAGCTATTTTAATGCGCAGCAGTATGGTGTGTATTAGACATTAAAATATAAGCACTGTATATCTAAAAAGAGGCCTCTGAGCATTAGACGGAACTGTGCCACTTTTAACTTTGCTCTGGCAAATGGGGAACTGGTGATTCCAGATTTCTTTGTTTTCTTGATGGCTGAAAGCCTCTGCTGCTTTAGCTCAGAGGAGAGTGAGACTTCATAGTGTTCTCTTGAAGCAATACCCTCAACCATGCAGAGACTCAGAGAAAGAAATATGATAAAATCACCCTGGGAATTTGGCTGGTTTTTGGGGATAATAAGTCTAAAGCGAGATAGAAACTAGGGTTGTTTTAGGGGGGAAAATGGCCTCTGAGAAACATTTGAATGCTGCTCCGCCTGTCATTTTGGATGCCGCTCCTCTGAGGAGAGCTGTTAATGTGATGAAGATACTCATTAAAACTTTGCCGCCATCATACCATCAGGATGGAAAACAAGAAGAGGTTAATCATCCTTTAATGGCTTCTGGAATTTCTATATAACTATAATTTTAAACAGGCCCCAATATTCTCCATTCATGCTATCAGGGACAGACATTATTGTTGAACAGCTAAAGAATTTCTGAAAAACAAAATAAACAAGTATAGTCATTTGCTAAATGTACAAAACCGATGAATAAATAATCAAAAACAAAAACCTTTAGCGAACTAAGAAAACAAGACACTACGACACTTACAACCTTCACTCTCAATCAATCCACCTGGACGAAATAAAACATTTATGGCAAGTTTTTTTTCATGGCTGTAGTTCCAGAGGCCCGCTGAGTGAAGAGCTCAAGGTCGCTGCAGTCACTCTGGTGAGTCACAGGCGGCCCGGAAGAGGGAAATGAAGAGGTCGTTGGGTTGCGGAGCAGAGGGGACCCGTGCAGAATGTCAAGCGGAGGGGAAGACATCCGAGGCTTGCCTGGGCAATTGCAAAACCTGGATAGTTGGCTGTTTCTCTTGTGAGTTTGCTTCTTCTCCTTATCTCTCTCCCTCAATTCTTCCTAGGAGAGTTTCCTTTTCTCTCTCTCATCCTTTCTACACTCTTTCCCTTGGTATTCACTCCCCCTTTCTCGGACTATGTATTGAGAAAGTGCCACCCCTCTCTTTCCTTATATTTCACCCACATGCGTTTGGACACACACAATCCCTGGACAATATTCTGCCATATATCTGCATGTGCACTGGAGGGAGTGGCTTCTACAGCTGGATCTCACCATGCTCTGTACTTCAATAGTTTATGCATCCATTGGTGGAAATCAATTTTGGAATAGTTTATTACTCAACACACATTATCTCTGATTAGAAAGCTATTGAAAGAATCTATAAAAAATCTAAATAATATTGCAGCTGGAAAGAGGAGGATGTTAACTTGAACATAGAATATTGATCTAAATTTCTCCACTTATATCACCACTTGAGATGCTGTTCTTGGCAAACTATTTTTTTTTATTTTGGAGAAATGGCACTTTCACCTCTACTTGTTCCCTTGGGTTTACATAAAATCAGCATGTGATTTGCTGTGTGTGTGCCTGAGCATGTGACTTCGAATATATACACGCATGTGTGGGTACGTGCTTTCATCCATTTCTCCACCAAAATTGGTAGCTACACAGCACTCTAACCGGTGGCAATGGAAAGAAAATTGGACAGAAACAAATACCAATAAGCTAAGCGTATAGTGGATGAGGCAAAGTGTATCATTATAACAAACCTATCTTACCCTCTTATGGCCACACAAGGATTGTGTCTGATGGGATAGTGAATGACGGACACAATCTCCCTAAAGTATACTGCAGAATGTAAGAAAAAAGACAACATGTAGAAAAGAGAATACACTAAGAGCTAGAGAAACTGAAATAAAGGCCTCGACTGCTGCACTCTGCATCCTCTCCTTGCCCTCCTGATGAGTTTCCATAGGCTCCCTTGGTTATGATTGCTGTTACTCTCATTTTCCCATAATCCACCTCCTACCACTCCCCTTTCGACGCTTTGCTCTCCGCTCCTGACAGTACAATCGTACGACTGATTGCTAATATTCAAGGACTTATGCACTTGTACTTCCTGTATGGATGTACTGTAGGACATTTTTATTTTGGTGACAGCTCATTAGCAAACATTGATGGACTGATTATCCCATTGTGAATTCATTGTACACATTGACTGTTTTGTGTTGCGTAGACTGATGTTCATTGTGTAGTATATCAATCACCCGCTTTTTTACCTTGAGCCCTCGACATCTATCAAAGAATTAGTGACAGGGGAAGGGGGACAGGCTTAATCAGCTTAACTCCTTTAGATATTCTGAGTGACAAAGGAAACCAGCAGTGTATGTTAGAACTCTACAAAAGCAAATTGGTTGTGGTAACCTGGTTCTAATATTTCAGTGTAAGAGATTTATATTAACGCTCAGTTCTGTAAAGAAAACACCAGGTAACTGTGTTCTCTATCTCATTGAGTAAAAAGTATACAACATTGCCATTAAAACTCATGATTATTGTGTCCATTATCAAATCTCAAACATTTGTTAAATTACAAAAAAAGGTCCAGCGTTTGCCTGAAGGTTTTTTGTTCATTTAATGATGGGTTCCGCGATATTAGATGATATTTATGCCTATTTTGGCCTCTGGGTTCTACAAAATGTGCTTAGACCTTTTTTAATGGGTCTAGGTTTGTATTGTCTCTCTTGTTCTACTGGGTCTAGAGGTTGTGCATCATTAGACATCACCATATATTGTAGCTCTGGTTTGATTAACAGCTCTCACCACTACATGCAAACCAAAGCAATGATTACTTTGTAAATGTACAAAATATAGTTTATAAGGACAGTACCATTTGTGAATACAGACAGGAGCCCCGACTACTAGCGTTATAAGGAAATGAGTGGTCCGCGCTAAAACAGGGCACATTCGATTAGTATCAAAACACATCCCATTTTGTTCTTAAGAGCTTTCCAAAAATTGTGAACCCAGAAAGTAGAACCATGTACAGTGGGAAGAACAAGTATTTGATACACTGCCGATTTTGCAGGTTTTCCTACTTACAAAGCATGTAGAGGTCTGTAATTTTTATCATAGGTACACTTCAACTGTGTCGAAAACTGAAACCAAGAAAATCTAATTGTATGATTTTATTTAAATAATGAATTTGCATTTTATTGCATGACATACGTATTTGATCACCTACCAACCAGTAAAAATCCCAGCTCTCATAGACCTGTTCGTTTTTCTTTAAGAAGCCCTGCTGTTCTCCACTCATTACCTGTATTACCTGCACCTGTTTGAACTTGTTACCTGTATAAAAGACACCTGTCCACACACTCAATAAAACAGACTCCAACCTCTCCACAATGGCCAAGACCAGAGAGCTGTGTAAGGACATCATGGATAAAATTGTAGACCTGCACAAGGCTGGGATGGGCTACAGGACAATAGGCAAGCAGCTTGGTGAGAAGGCAACAACTGTTGGCGCAATTATAAGAAAATGGAAGAAGTTCAAGATGGCGGTCAATCTCCCTCGGTCTGGGGCTCCATGCAAGATCTCACCTCATTAGGCATCAATGATCATGAGAAAGGTGAGGGATCAGCCCAGAACTACACGGCAGGACCTGGTTAAATGACCTGAAGCGAGCTGGGACCACAGTCTCAACGAAAACCATTAGTAACATACTACGCCATCATGGATTTAAGTCCTGCAGCATGCCCAAGGTCCCCATGCTCAAGCCAGCGGATGATAAAAATTACAGACCTCTACATGCTTTGTAAGTAGGAAAACCGGCAAAATTGGCAGTGTATCAAATGCTTGTTCTCCCCACTGTACATATAACAACTCTGTTTAATATATACACAGCGCTTTCATTCCCACCGTTTTATCCAATAAAATGTAAAGTCATAAAGTTGCCTTTCTGGTAGAATCCTGTAAACAATTCCATCGTTTGACGGGTTGAATAAAAATGACCAGAATGCATTTTAGATTCAATATGGAAAGTTCCCTACTCTACTGGAATGCATCGGTCACAAACTGTAGAGATTCCTTAGCTAAACCCTAAGCCAGCAACAACTGTACTTCATAGATAATTAAATGGATTCGGCTAACCTTTACAGCACAAATATATACTGGTATATGTTCCACCAAACTAACTAGCTACTGTTTAAATATTAGACTAACATTATTAGAGCAATGCCTAATGTTGGCCAGCAAAGCAATTGTGTGATTGTAATGTCTACTTCAAGATGCACTATGAATGTGATCAGACATTCCTTACTATAATTCCATTGGTAACTAGTTAATAATAACATTAAGGCCAATCAGGGAATAGTGTGTAATTGTCCAATAAACCAAGGCTGAGGGCTGTAACAGGGACACTCCATATTGCCTCGTGCCTAAAAATAAACCTCAGCCCTCATATGTGAGACTACAGAAATTCATGACAAGCAAGTCATGACAATCCCCAGTTGAGCCAGTGTGTGTGCATTCAGTAAATGCATTTCTTGTCAGATGTTTAATGTAACTATAGTGTCTTTAGGTAGGAGTCCTCAGTTCTTTGTAGAATGTCTTGAATAAGAAAGTTGGGTACATGTTTTAAATTAAAGTTGTATTTGATATTGTATGATTATTTAATGATGGAACAATAGTCATAGGCTTAATTTTCATCCAAGCTTCCCACTGACCCTAGATATTTGGTCAGAGCTCAAAGTTAGTTAATTCATATTTAAGTTCTTCCATGACTTTGTCAAACACTTTATTAAGAAACAGGAAGAGCAGTCACATGATCACCCCATTCAAATAAACAGGCATGAATTTATTCCTAAATGTATAACTGTATAAACAATCATTCATAGCTGTTTTGATTTTCTTCTTTGAAATTAACTCACAAAAAACATATGTCTAAAACCTGTTTGCTTCAGAATTGACTGCTGAGTGTAACTGTAACCACCTATGAGAACAATGGCAAAAGTGTGAAGAGCTAATTTGCAAGTGCAAAGTTCAAGAGAATTTGAGAGCTTAGGCCACGTTTACAAGCTGATCAATTCTGGAGACAAAATTATTTCCATACTGTTTGTATTTAGTTATACTGTCATATCTTTATACCACAGTTGTGCTTTTGTGGGTGTGCCATTCAAGACATCTTAAGCAAGGTGCCTGAGCCCAGAAACCAGCCCAGCCCATTGACTTATGTATTGACACGTGAAGAATTTCCCCTCAATACACATTTCTCCTGGGCTACTAGCAAAGCCCCAGATGGGCTCTTTCAAATTCTTATTGTGCGCTACCTCCAGATGTTGCGTGGAATTCGAGAGAGACCCTTAAGTTTACACACTACAATTGTCTCGTACTAAGCATGGCTCGAGCTAATTCGAAATTTTGCTGAAATCTATCGAAATCTAGCGTAGTGAAAAAGGCCTCTTAGTATTCAGGGCTCGTAGTCAGACACTATCTTCCCATCTTTTTCATTCAATAGTCCTAGTATTTAGCTCTAAGAGTCTTGGTACTGATCTGGAGACACTTTGAAACATGCCTTTTCTTGCAGTGAATTGTCTGAGTTCCAGGGCGATACCTTTTCATTTGAAGGGGTAGATCGTCCCTGAATTATGTTTGTCTGAAATTACCAGTTCTTGAAGTGGGCCAGTACTCACTGGTATGTCGTACCGGAAGATATTTGTTTAATGATGTAGCATACCAGGAGAATATGTTGCATACCACCACTTTGCATAAACTCCCGGGCGCTTCATTGTCAATCTCCAATGACTAATTACATGGGCTGGTCCATTTATTGGAAGGCCTACAGCCTTCCACATCTTCTGGATTGCTGTCAATTACAGAGGTGGACAAAGTACTGAGTAATGTAAGTTTTAGGATTGATATTTATTTTACTCTTTTTAATTGTTTTAGAGGTTACTGTTAGGATATGAACTCCATTTACCTGATCAATTTGGTCTTAAGTAGGGACTTCCCCAAAACGTGTGAACTCAGAGATACTCAGAAAAGTGCTTTTACTCAAATAAATGTCCACCTCTGCACTTACTGTCACATTAACCACTATCAATCCACATTTAGCTGGGCACACCTAAACTCTGTTACCCAGGATGCAATTCATCTTCCTGCAAAAATCAGAGAGTTCAGTGGAGCTATATGTTGTTTTAATTGGCTTGTAGCATCGCTAAAATTTTAAGCGCAGCTCAGCTGTGTGTAAGACGTTGGGGATATGCGCAACTTAAACATGACCCGGAAATGCGTAATGCACATTAGAACGATTTTAAGAGAGCGGTTGTTTCCTTGATAAATATAATAAACTGTTCAACCTGCAGCTGAGACAGAGCGAGAGCAGATTAAGCAAAAGTGTCCGGGAACAAGATTACTGCCTTAACACAGACTCGTTAACTCCATCCCCTTGAATCAGCCGCAATAATTTTAATTAACTTTCCTTAAGCCAAAGCCAAACAAACCACGTGTTAGCAGGGCCGTCGCTAGTGGGGTGAAAGGTGGTGACAATTATAGGGGCCCCCACTGCACAGGGGGGCCCACAAAATCCAGCAGTTATTCTATATAGGCCCCTGTTATGTGAATAATTCTAATATTTATATTAGTTCTATGGCTGAAATTTTTATGAAAACCACAGAAAGATGCAATTTGATTAAATAATCTTTAAAAATATCTGCTCCTCTCCCCTCCCTAAGATGGTTTAGTCAGATCCGAAGTATAATTATTCAGTTAGTGACAAACATTAGATGGACCCAGAGCCAATGAAGTTGTAAGTCCCACCCCAACTCGTGAACAGAACCAATCAGAGTTGAAGCAGCAGCTGAAGTTAACTATGAACTTGAGCAGGAGACTGACTGACTGACTGATTGAAAATGTCAGGGAAAGGAAAGCATAAATCAGGGTACCAGAAACGCCATTAAAAGAAGGAGAGGTAGGCCACAACATTTGCTGTATCCCAGTCTATCAAGATGTTCTTTAAGACAGGTTATGTATTGTAATTTATTTCGCTGCCCGAATAGGAAATATACCGTCTACACTTTTCATTAGCAGGGCGCAGCGAAATCGACCGAATGATTACGTGGTCAAAGTCCTGTCTTTATAATGCTATTGTGAATAGAGTTGGTCTGTAAAACACACAGAATTTTTCACATCTGGCAGGTGCATAACGACGCATTATGCACCTGCCAGATGTTGATGTATTTTATTAGTCAAGAAAACACAAATAGAGCAAACCGCTTTTAGATGGATACATTATTAGCTAAATATAAAGATATATAATGCAGTTCCATATATAATATTTATTGAAAACTAAGACAATGAGTCATAGTGGTTGTATTATATATATTTGTGGGGACTTGTGGGGAAGCTATTATATTGCTGGTCCTTTTTTAAATTGGTTTTATAACCTAACACAGTTATTTGTTTGTTTTTATTAGTTGTAATATTTATATACAGTCGTATGGAAAAGTTAAGGCATCCCTGACAATTTCCATGATTTTTATTTATAAATAATTGTGTGTTTGGATCAGCAATTTCTTTTTGATCTATCAAATAATTGAATGAAACTGTAATTTCATTCAAAGTAAAATTAGGTTTCAGTAGTAGGTTTACTGGATGAACCGAAAATGTGCAATATGCCTCAAAATGAACTTAGGTGCATATATTTGGGCATCCCAACAGAAATATCATATCAATATTTAGTTTATATATTGATAATATTTTAGAAATAATAGCCTCTAGATGCTTCCTATAGCCTGTAATCAGTGTCTGGATTCTAGGTGAAGGGCATTTGGACCATTCCATTTAGCAAAACATCTCCAGTTCAGTTAGGTTTAATGGTTGTCGAGCATGGACAGCCTGCTTCTAATCACCCCACAGATTTTCAATGATATTCAGGTCTGCGGATTGGGATGGCCTTTCCAGAACATTGTACTTGTTTCTCTGTGTAAATGCCAGAGTAGATTTTGAGCAGTGTTTTGGGTTGTTGTCTTGTTGAAATATCCAGCCTCTGCATAACTTAAACTTTATGACTGATTCCTCTACATTATTCTCAAGTATCTGCTGATACCCATGCAACCCTAAACTTTAACAAGATTCCCAGTACCGGCACTGTCCACACAGCCCCACAGCATGATGGAATCTCCACCAAATTTTTTCTGTGGGTAGCAAGTGTTTGTCTTGGAATGGTGATTTTTTGCCACCATGCATAACGCCCCTTGTCATGACCAAATAACTCCATCTTTGTTTCATCAGTCCACAGCACCTTCTTCCAAAATGAAGCTCAAGTGACTGTTTGTGGCGTGTGCGCAGAAAAGTCTTCTTCCGCATCACTCTCCCGTACAGCTTCTCCTTTTGCAAAGTGTGCTCAATTGTTGAATGATGCACAGTGACACCACCTGCAGCAAGATGATGTTGTACAGTGGTCCTCAAACCCTTCCATGGAGGGCCTAGTGTATGCAGGTTTTTGCTTTTACCTTGTACAAGCCTGATGGAGTGGCTCACTAATTGGTTAGTATCTCCCATCACCTGGCAGTCTAGGTCCTAATTATGCTCTAATTGAAGGGAAAGACCAAAAACCAGCATACACTAGGCCCTCCATGGAAGGGTTTGAGCACCACTGATGTTGTAGGTCTTTGGAGGTGGTCTATAGGCTGTTTTTGACTGTTCTCACCATCCTTTGCCTTTCAATATTTTACTTGACCTGCCACTTCTGGCTTTAACAAGAACTGTGTCTGTGGCCGTCCATTTCCTAAGTATGTTTTTATTTTCAGCAGTGTATGATGAGGGTGGTAGGGGCCCACATCAATATTTTTTCAGGGGGGCCCGAATCCTCTAGCTACGGCCCTGCGTGTTAGGTATAGGCTATCAGCTATAAATATCATGAATAGGCCTATTATGAATAGTAATATTATTGA
>JACXGM010001137.1:44727-58415 GCA_016801145.1 Umbra pygmaea
AGAGAGAGAGAGAGAGAGAGAGAGAGAGAGAGAGAGAGAGAGAGAGAGAGAGAGAGATTTATCCATCCTTCTTTAATATACAAGTACAACATTACATCATGGTGTACTACCAGGACCACACATAGACTTTAAAAATGATGGCAACAAAAATACAAACACAACATATACATAAAAACCAGTGCATACATCCATATGCAAATCAAAAGACAACATCCAGTTCTTCCTTTCCCACCACACAAATAGCATCATCAAGCCCCCATACAGTTCTAAACATTTATACACCATTGATCATTTTGTAAAACTCTAATTCAACCCTAAGGCGCGCAGAGGCCATCCCCTTAAACATCCCCTTAAACAGCTCCCGACCCCCTGACCTGATTCCTCCTTGTAAGCCAAACAGCCAGTTTAGATTGACCAAACAAGAAATATAACATTTATGTTTTTCCCGTCTTGAGTACGTAGGTCTTGTCACATAGAGGTCTAAAGAAAAAACCGCCCCCAGTCTCCGACAAACATCCCCTGACAAAGTCAGCAGGCTTAACAGTCTGGTACACCCAGAGAAGACATGTTGGTCTGTCTCATTCCTTATACAAAAAGGACACCCATCCCTGACCTCAGAATTTACCTTAGCCAACCATCTGTTTGTGGGGAGGGCTCCATGGAGAACCCTCCACTGGAGGTCTCCTGACCTCTTTGGAGCAGGCAGCTTATAAAGCATCCTCCACTGTGGCCCACCCTTGCCCCCTACACCCAGAACATCTTGCCACTGGTGCCCCTTAACCCCAGTTAAGGCGTTGATGTGTCTGGCTTTTACACTAGATGAATACAACGCTTTGCTAGTAACCTCAGAGAAGACCCCTATTTCTGGAGAGTCAAACTGTAGTATGCCCGCCGGATCCCCCTGCCACCCCCCTTTCTCTACAGTCACATGCAATGGCGGAAACCGCAGAAACGGCAAAGGCTCCTCCCCCTGCGCCTGTCCGAATGACCCTCTCAGTGACTCCGGGAGTGCTGCCTGCACCTCTCTCACAACCTTCTCCAGCAACCGGAGTGACGAGATGCCCGTCTGGTGTGCCAGATCTTGAGGGGTTTTCCAACCACCACCCCCTGGCTTCCACAGGTCCACCAAAGTCTTAATACCTGCAGCCATCAAACACCCTTGCAGAGTTGCAGACTGCACAGATGGTAAGTGGATCATTGGGTTAAGGAAAACTGGCTCCTCCCCAGCCCAGCTTCCAGGTGTCAAACCCTTCACCCGCGTAAACCGAAACAGTCTCCAAGCCGGAAAAGAGCAACATAACAGTCTGAGAGTCCCACCATGTGCAAAGGTGTAGTCCTCATCAGGAACAGCTGTCTGTCTGTCCAGTCCCAGACCCCCAGCTCTCTTCAGCAGAAAGCAGGCCAGTTTCCACCAGCCAACCTTATGGTTGTACAATAGCCTCTGGGCTGCTTTCAAGCGGAAAGCTACCACCCTGCTCTCCAAGTCTATTAGGCCTTGTCCGCCTTCCTGGAGTGGGAAGTACAACACCCGGAGCCCTCAGCCAGTGATTCCCGGACCAGAAGAAGTCCACAAGCTTGCGTTGTGCCCTATCCTTCCAGTCCCCACATAATAAAGCCTCAATCTTGCCCCAATTTACCTTAGCTGACGATGCTCCCCCATACACCTCCAAACCAGACTCCAAAAGGCGTATATCCTCATCACCTCGTATAAAAACAGATACGTCATCAGCATATGCAGACATCACCACACCTTTCCTCAATCCAATCCAGACGTGATAAGTCAAACATATCCTTAATCAAAAACAAATTATCCATGATTGTTCGACCTGGTACACAATATGTTTGGTCCATGTGTATTATAGAGGCCAAATGGACCTTAAGCCTGTTGGCAAGGACCATGGCAAAGATTTTATAGTCAGTGCAGAGTAACGCCACTGGCCGCCAGTTAGCAATGTTGCTCAAATCTCTCTTTTTGGGCAGGAGAGTCAGAACTGCCCTCTGACAGCTTAAAGGTAACACTCCTACCCCGTGACACTCCTACATCACGTCATGCAAGTCCTGGCCGATAGAATCCCAGAACGTTTTGTAGAATTCTGCGGGCAGCCCGTCTATTCCCGGGGCACGCCCAGGTGTCACTTGAGCAGCAGCCCCAGAGAATTTATGTACAGTCAGAGGCATGTCCAGCACACTGTCCTGTGCCGAAGACAGTGATGGCAAATGTCCAAATAAAATCTCAGAACACTCAGGCACACACGGCTCTGCCTTGTACAAAGCGGAATAAAGCTCCACAGCTCGTGCCTGCATCTCTCCCAGTACAGAGGTCACCCGACCATTCGCCAGGCACAGGCTTTGCATCGTCTTCTCACCACTCTTCTTTTCCAAACCAAAGAAAAACTAACTGGGAGCATCCATTTCATTCAACATTGAAAATCGAGCTCTCACAAGTGCCCCTCTGGCTTTCATCTGAAAAAACTGACCTAAATCTCTTCGCAATTCAGCTAGGAGAAAAGGCTGCCCCACACCAGCTTGCCCCAAAAGGACAGCCTCTGCCTAACTAATTTTCTCCTCAAGGTCCCTTAAAACCCTCCTTGATTCCAAAGAGGAAAAAGCTGTGTATTGTTGACAGAAAATCCGTATTTGGACCTTTCCCACATCCCACCACTGGCTAAGAGACTCAAAATCCCCTTTCTGACTTCCCTACCTCTCCCAAAACAACAGAAAGCATGTGCAAAAAGAGGCATCTTGTAAGAGCTTGATGTTAAATTTCCAACATGACACTTGCCGGGGCCCTGGTGAAACAGAGAGCTGAGCCACTGTAATATGGTGTTTAGAAAAGCCTACAGAAAATGTGGAAGCCCTCACCAGCCTATTGCTCTGACATTGAAACATACACTCACCAAAAGGATTATTAGGAACACCCGGTCAAGTTCTCATTAATAGAATTATCTACTCAACCAATCAAATGGCAGTGGCTGCAATGCATTTAGGGGTGTGGTCCTGGTCAAGACAATCTCCTGAACTCCAAACTGAATTTCAGACTAGGAAAGAAAAGTGATTTAAGCAATTTTGAACGTGGCATGGTTGTTGGTGCCAGACGGGCCGGTATTTCATAATCTGCTCAGTTACTGGGATTTTTACACACAACCATTTCTAGGGTTTACAAAGAATGGTGTGAATCGTTGTTTCTGACCATGTCCATCCCTTTATGGCCACCATGTAACCATCCTCTGATGGCTACTTCCAGCAGGATAATGCACAAAGCTCGAATCATTTCAAATTGATTTCTTGAACATGACAATGAGTTCACTGTACTAAAATGTCCCACAGTCACCAGATCTCAACCCAATAGAGCATCTTTGGGATGTGGTGGAACGGGAGCTTTGTGCCCTGGATGTGCATCCCACAAATCTCCATCAACTGCAAGATGCTATCCTATCAATATGGGCCAACATTTCTAAAGAATGCTTTCAGCACCTTGTTGAATCAATGCCACGTAGAATTAAGGCAGTTTTGAAGGCGAAAGGGGGTTAAACACAGTATTAGTATGGTGTTCCTAATAATCCTTTAGGTGAGTGTATATATACGGTCTAAATGAGAAGCACTCACCCTACCCCTAACTACCTTCACCCAAGTGTATTGTCTGCTGGCAGAATGCTTAATTCTCCAAGTGTCTACTACATTTTATTGAGTTATCAGAGCCTTCAACACCGCTGCCGAGCACGGATGAGGCTCCACAGCATTTCTGTCAATAATAAAATCTGTGGTGCAGTTCCAGTCCCCTCCTAAGACCAGGACCTCGGCGGGTATTATGAGTGACAGTTCTTGGCTCAATAACCCAAAAAACACACCCTTTTCACGACCCGTACTGGCGCATACACATTTATAAAAACAAATTCAATACTCATTATACTAGCTTTGACCACCAGCATCCTACCACCGCACACCTACTTTGAGGAGGTAATGGTAACGCCAAATCTCGGGGAAAAAAGAACTGCCACCCTGGCACTGACATTAGTCCCATGGCTCAGCACTTGATCCCCTTTCCACTTCATTATTAGCATCACTGTGGGTTTCTTGTATCAACATTACATCAAGATTCTTCTGTTTGACATATTCCCCCAACAAAACTCTCCTCCCCCGTCTCTGGCGCCATTTAAATTAAGCGAGCCTACCTCGGGAGTCTCCATGGAAAGTGTCAGAAAAAGAAGAAACAGATATAAAACCGAGCAGTGAAACCCAATAAAGCATATTAGTACAAAACCTTCCATTTAAACAGTGTCTGCGGACCAGCCCTTTTTTACCACTGTAACCCACTTCTTTAATCCATATCTTTCCTTTGGCGATAAAACACTTCTTTCTACCCTTCGTTACTGTCAGGAACTTAGACAACTCCCTGACTGTGTACGTTGGGCCATCTACTATAGCTGACAGCTCAGACCCCATAGAGCAGTCAGAGAAAGCCAGCTCGTCAGAGTCATCACCGCTAAAACTACCCTCTACTTCCTGCCGGTGTACTACTACAGGTTATGTCACACCCCCGGTGGTCTCCTTCTCAACAGCCGTCGACACCACTTCCTCAGATGCCAACCTGTTGATCTCTACATCTGCCAACACCACCACTCTACCCCTTCTTTTATTTTTCTGTATGGCGCCCTCTCCGGCCTCAGTAGACCTTTTACTACCAACTTCCACAGCCACACCGTCCACAGCGTGAGCCATACTGCCTTTATCAACACCCAAAACACTAGTTGGACCAACCGTTGACACTTCAGTAGGTTGTACAGATACCACGGCTACAGCCTCCATTACGGCAGGCTGCAGAACTCCACTCGGCCCAGCCCCATTTACCTGTTCATTGCCAGTTACCAATGTTGTCTCCACCTCCACCGTAGGAATCACAGTCACCACTGCCGATATATCGCACTTATCAACATTGGCACGGTCCTTTCATAATTATGTGAAGCATCACAGTATAGTAGAAATTTACATGGTAAATAGAAACCCAATATGGCTTTGGTTAAGAGATAGATGGACAATATTGAATTTAAATAAAGGGTACATCAAATAAAAACTGGTATTGCAAATATTGTAAAAAAAACACACTGGATTATATGAATTATGTGACAAATGAAAAATAATGATTGAGGAAATATAAAATGTATAACCTAGAGCTAAATATTAAAATGGCAACATGTAATTGATCTCAACTATTGGTCAGGGTCAAGTATGGTTAGGGTGGGTGTAAAATATAGAAAGCAATAATACAAAAAATACTAATAATAAAAAATAAACATTGGCACGGGCTTGCTCCCCATTTCCAGCAGTTCTATGCGGACATGCAAACTTTTTATGGCCCAAATTGCCACATTCAAAACACCTCAAGGTATCCGTGCTAGCAAAGCCCGCATACAAACCCTCCCCATTTTTAACGTTTGTAATGCACATTCAGCTGTTGATCCGCATGGTTTAGGAACATAAAAACTTGTCTACGAAACGAGATGACATGTTTAACAGATTCCGAACGAAAACCAGCTGACAGCACACGCATGCCACTCGTTAGTTTGCCAAAACGGGACAACTCCATACAAATCTGCTCGTCCGTAATAAATGGAGGCAGATTCGCCACCACAACCCGAGTAGAAGGCATAGCGAGAGGAGAGATGGACACCAATTCCCCCCTCACAATGACACCGCAAAAAATTAGCCTACTCACCAAATGCAATGTCTTCATGAAAATAACAACGGCTTTGTTCATCCGAGAGGCAGAGTGTATATGCTCTGCTCCCACCAACTCGCCAATCGCAAGCAGCACTTCTTCAACTTTCACACCTGCCACAGGAATACATCGAAAACCATGTCGGAGTGACAGTGTCTCCGCCCCGCTAATCGGGGCTGCCATAGGGGCCACCACACTCTACCAGCCAAACCAAAAACGCTGCTCCTGCATGAAAAAAACTGTAGCCAAAACTGTAAAGTATGACAGAGAAAAGACCAATCATGCAACCATAGCACAGTAAAGAAAAGAGAGAGAGAGTTTGTAACACAAATTTAACACACCTAGTACCCATTCACACCTGAGGCCTTGTAACACTAACAAGTCGATTGACACCGGAAAGGGAAAATGGCCAATTGGGCCCAATTTGGACATTTTTATTTACAGGTGTACTCACTTTTGTTGCCAGCAGTTTAGACCTTACTGGATGTGTGTTGAGTTATTTTTAGGGGACATGACACGTTGTGTCTTATGGAGTGAGGGAGAGAGACCAGAGACAGTAGATGCGGAATAATACATTGTTGGTTTTATTGTTGTGGCTGCCAACATGGTACGGAATGGCAGTATATAGTGTTCTGAATACACAGACATATAACGAAAAGCTCCTAAGCCTAAACTTTGTGCTCTCACAGTGACACGAACACTGGACAACTAAACAAGAGATAGATCGGTAACGTACATAAAAACATTAAACTCATACATGCACGTAACGTACCTGAGTAGCTTGACAAGGAGGAGAACAACAAAAACGGTACACACAAAGTGAAGGGGAGTAATACCCACATTGCTCCAACACATGTTAGCTAGGCAGCTCTTTAAATACACAAGACCATGAGCATTAACTGTACACGGCTGATAGCAATAACCCTATAACCGCTGAAGACAAGAATAAGACTCTGAAGCTAACGTGAGGTGTTGTGATCCTTAAAGGAACAGTACCTGAATAAAGGGACCCAAAACATAATGCAAAACAGAACACTGAACACATCACTTCAGACATACAAGGAATATGCACCTTTAAAATGGAGAGACTAAGACACCATGCTCAGCACTGAACTGGGACAAACCAAAGTGAACCAAAACTAAAAAATATACACATGAACTAAGGAGACCCTTTCACAGTTTTGTATCACAGCCCATAAACGCCAGCCCTCCCGGGGCTTCACTACTCAGTCTTCAGGGTTGTCACATGAAAAGTTATAATCATATATTTACAAAAATGTGAGGGAAACATACCTCCATATGACCACTTTGCTAAAGAAGCTGAGGGTAAAGGTGATGGACTGGCCAAGCATGTGTTTAGACCACATGGTGAGCATCCGGTTTGGCAAAGTGACGCAAATGAGGAAGTGCCTTAAACCTGCATTCTATCTGAATTCCAGCTGGCGGCGTTACATCTGGTTGCAAAAGAGCTTGGTTTCTGTAATAGTCTATGAGAATGAGAAACACTTCTCACTTGATTTGTTAACTAAGTAAACATTTTCATAATGAGTATATGGTCTCAATCGCTAGATTTAAACCTTCTGCAATATATAAGGATTTTCATTTTTTAAATTATGGTCTTGTTGATTTTAAAATTTTCGATAAAGCAAAGGGGCTTTTAGGGCGTGGCTCTGGCGTTCGGTTGTACAACAAGACACTCAAATGAGTTCAGTTTTTACGGTAAGTAACATTACATTTTGTTTTACATTTTGTTTTACATTTTGTTTTAATACTATTTTTCGTTAGCATCTCAATTAATATCAGTTAGCTAGCTAGATTACTCCTCCGTCTTGTCTAAAATCATCACATTCACAACAAAGATGTCTGAGCCCATAACGGCAAATTCGATGACTCAAATCACATCTTCACAAACCAATGGGTGACGTCACACATGAAGAAGAAGAAGTTTTATTTATATAGCGACTTACCAAAGGTCAAGGTTGCTTTACATTGTACAATTACAAAACATTTAGACACTTAGACATACATTACAGTCACATAGATACATGTAGTCACATTATACAAAATGCATGTTAAATAGATATGTTTTTAGCTGGGTCTTGAATGTAGCCACAGATGAGGTATTCCGCAGTGTAAGAGGTAACGAGTTCCATAATTGAGGAGCATTAATACTAAATGACCTTCCACTTACAGTGGACAGTCGGAAACGAGGGATGGACAATAAACCAAGTTCAGCTGATCTAAGGGACCGGGCCGGGTGGTAGGGGTGAAGTAAGTCAGACAGATATTGGGAAGCAAGATGAATGTTAGAAACAATACCTTAAAATGGATGCCTGATAGCACAGGTAACCAATGGAGGTCCTGAAGTAGAGGAGTAATATGCAGGGCCGGCTCTAGGTTATTTGGTGCCCAAGGCGAGAGTGCCCTCCCCCCCCCCCCCCCCCCCCTTGGAACAAGCAACTCCACAGTTATTCCATAGTTATTCATTTTTTATTTTAAATGTTCACACAACAACTCTTTAAAAGCAACAACCTGAAGGATACAGTAGAAAACAATAGAGACGCATTAAGATCTCACCTCAAGGAAAGGCAGTTATAGTGTTTTCATTTTAGGTTTGGCAAAGTTAGAAAAGATTGTTGGCTATTTACACAAAGAGAATCTCTGCTGGGTCCTTCTTCTGTGAGAAAATTAAACACACAAACATAGAGCAACTTTAAAAATATCTGTAGATGCAATAGTGATGATTTTACTTCAAATACAAGACCCAGGTTTTCAGGTGTTCACTGTGTCCTATAATGAGTAAACTCAGTAGGGTTACATGGAAAATTTAACCCACGATAATGTGTTATTCAAGTAATAGATTTGTAGTTACTATGCCAAACTATTGATGAAAATGCCATTATGAATGCCAATGAATGTTAATTTAGTATGAACACACAAACTAATGTCCATCATTTTATGCAAATTTACAACATAATTTGACAATGAGAAGTTATTAGAAATACAACATCTTTAAGTAAGAAGACAATTTCAAATGTGTATGTTAGGGTGTCTTTAGAGTATTTAGCATTGATTGTGTGAAAAACAAGTGTCTGGTGTGGATTTAGATAGTTTAAGATGGCATATATATCGATATATGTGATGTCCGTTTAATTTGAAAATCCGTTTAATTTGAAAAAGACCGTTTCTACTAGGGTTGCTAAATGTAGGAATTTCCCTTAATCAAGCATTGATAACGTTAACGATCAACCATCGATTGATCGTTATAAGAATGTAATGTAAAACAAACTATAGACATCTTATAGGACTCATATTACAGCTGAAACCGCAGTAAAACATTACAAGGCAAAATGCGGTTCCTGATTATGCTAACAAAACAGCTCCTCTATTTAACATTTA
This sequence comes from Umbra pygmaea, assembly GCA_016801145.1. Lineage (NCBI taxonomy): Eukaryota > Metazoa > Chordata > Actinopteri > Esociformes > Umbridae > Umbra > Umbra pygmaea. The sequence goes on from JACXGM010001137.1 coordinate 53,843, forward strand.
AGCCATGTAATATTTGAGTTTAGTGATGATATGTCCCAGACAAATGTTTTTATGGTCAGCAACAAACCTCCCACGCCAAATAACAGCTCCCGTCACCAAAGTATGAACAGTTCATATCTTTGCTAGTCTTTGAATTGCCCCAGACTCCCCGATTTTTTTCGGGCATGATTGATATTTTTGTGAAACCAGTGAGGAGCTGTAGCAAATGAGAGGGCAGAAACCTTGACGTTTTCGAGTATATATGTGGAATTAACAGGGATAGTGGCAGTATTCTATTTCCTAGTACACACAAGAACAGTCCCCAAAACGCATGCACAATATGTAGCCTATAATTATGCAGTCTACTCAACGAGCGAGTGCATGAGGAAGAGAGATTGATTATTATTAATATAGTTGTTTTTTATCTAACTCAGAAAACCGTGCAATAAAGGTCGGCATTAAGAGTAAAAGCAAACGTGGTTCTTTCATCATGTGAATAATTATATAATATATGATCATTTATAGCCTACAACCGCCAAGGGGCGTTTAAAGTGCATTAGAAGCGCTAAAACCAGCTGTCAGATGTTTTAGCGCCACTCCCGGTTGCTGAGCAACGCGCGTGAGTTTGACAGCTGCCTGTCAGAGTGACTCAGTCGTATTTTAGGATTGTATAATCTAGTAAAAGAAATGGACAAATACAAGCAGTGTGTGGACAGTGCACAGTAAAATTGTACAGCGTGTGCGCAGCTTTTATAATACGATACATTTAATTTACTTTTTTTTATTCTGCAATTTTGCGCCCCGTCCAGCAGTTGGCGCCCCAGGCGGCCGCCTGTGTCGCCTGTCGGCAAAGCCGGCCCTGGTAATATGAGCAGAATGCCTAGTGGAGGTGAGGACTCTTGCTGCAGAGTTTGAACATACTGTAGTCTTGCAATAAGTTTTTTGGGAAGACCAAAAAATAAGGCATTGCAATAGTCCAGGCTCGATGTGATTAATGCATTAATTAAAGTCTCAGCATCAGCTAAAGTGAGAAAGGATCGTAGATGAGCAATATTACGAAGATGGAAAAAGGAGTTTTGAACAAGAGAAGAAATATGAGAGCCAAAAGTTAGAGTTGGGTGGAATAAGACACCAAGGTTATGAATCGATGATGAGGGCGTCATGTGAATTCCAACAATATCAAAGGTCCATCCTTTTTATGAATGCAGTAGTGCCAATCACTAATATCTCAGTTGTCAAATCATTTATCTTGAGGAAATTCATAGACATCCAATGCTTGATGTCCCTGATACATGCAGTGAGTGAGTCAGGCAGAGATGGTCTATCGGAGCTGGTGGTAAGATATATTTGAATGTCATTGGCATAGCAATGGAAATTGAGTCCATGCCTCCGTATGATGTCACCACGTGGATATATGTAGATGATGAACAATAATGGGCCAAGAACCACACCTTGAGGAACACCCTGTATAAGTGAAGCAGTAGCAGATCTAAAACCTTGTATACTGATGTAGTACTTTTTATCACTGATGTAGGAAGTGAGCCAGGAAAGAGCAGAGCCAGTAATGCCAATATCAGAAAGCCTAGAGTTCATTATTACATGGCAAACTGTGTCAAAAGCAGCACTTAAATCAAGGAGCATCAATATGTTTATGAGCCCTGAATCCATGGACAAAAGAATGTTGTTAACCACCCAAAGAAGGGCAGTTTCAGTGCTATGTGATGGTCGAAATCCAGACTGAAAATGTTTGAAAAGACCATTAACATCCAAATGTGAACGCAGTTGTAAAGCAACAACCCTTTCAAGGACTTTGCTTAAGAATGATAAGTTGGATGTTGGTCTGTAATTGTCCATATTTAGATGGTTTAGGCCTGTTTTTTTAAGAATGGGGGTCACCGCAGCCAATTTTAGTTCTGCTGGAACAGCACCAGGCGCCAAACTTCAATTTATCATATGTGTTATAAAGGGTGCAACCTCGGGCACACACAACTTAAGGCACACACAGCTTAAGCAAAACAGTAGGTGTAGGATCAAGACGGCAGGATGTGGAATTAGATCACTTATGGCAACAGGAGTAGTTAGAGAAAGCACAGAGAGAGTTTGTTGAGTGAGCTGAATCATTTAACATTAAATGAACATTTGAATCACTTGTATGAGAAGTGTTTTTGGTAATGGATGCAGTAATTGACTTCAGTTTATCAGAGAAGAATTGAGAAAAGCTATTTACAATCCCCAAAGAGCCCGAAATAACATGTTGTGGTGGATTTGTGAGTTTGTTAACCATTGCAAAGAGTGATTTGGGCCTACACTTGGAATTCCTAATGATAGAAGTAAAATAAAAGGATCTTGCATCGTTAAGGGCTGTATGGTACTTTAAAAAGCCAAAGAGTACACAATAAGTTGAGTTTTCCTGTATAGTCTTTCTAGGTGGCGACCCTCAGTTTTCATCATACTCAATTCAGGAGTGAACCAGGGTGAGGCACGAATAGATGGAACCACTCTAGTTTTAACAGTTGCATGCATCTCAAGTATTTGAGACAAAGCGTTATTGTATATTCACCATATTTCTGATGGACAGTTAGTTAGTAGACATTCTGACAAGGTAGAAGCCCTTATTTGAAGCAGAGAAAGAAGATGGATTCACAGAATTGATTTTACGATTTTAAGTCAACATTTTCTTCTGTGATGATATAGGTATTGGAAAACTACAACTGAAGCTTATGAGTTTGTGATCTGAGAGAGCAAAATCAGAGCCATTAACAATGATATTATTTAAACCAGATGTACATTTGAGATCCAGTATATGACCCTTGAAGTGAATAGCAAACGTTACATGTTGAGTTAAATTGAAACAGTCCAGTAGAGACATCAATTCATTGCATTGTACAGTGTTTTCGTGTATATTAAAATCACAAGGCAGAATAGCAGATGAATAACTACCACAGAAAAGAGTAAGTAATGCACTAATCTCAGAGAAAAAGGCAATTTTGGAGGTCGGTAAATTAAGATTACAGCCAGTGGCGTTTGGCCAGTCATTTTCAGCACTAGGTATTCAAATGCTGAAACATCATGAAACTCGATCTTTGAGATTTTAATAGTCTCACGGCAGACTACAGTCAGACCAATGAATAGAACGATTTCCTAGCTGTGTTTTATCCGATGCACAGATGTTGGTACAGACAACCAGAATGGTATTAATAAAAGTATTAGCATATTTCATCTGACCAATAAAAGAACTGTTTGTAATACAAAAAAAAAGTCAACCTTCAAATAATTATGTTCAGTTATGCACTCAATACTTGGTCGGGAATCCTTTTGCAGAAATTACTGCTTCAATGCGGCGTGGCATAGAGCCAATCAGCCTGTGGCACTGCTGAGGTGTGATGGAGGCCCAGGATGCTTCGATAGCGGCCTTAAGCTCATCCAGAGTGTTGGGTCTTGCGTCTCTCAACTTCCTCTTCACAATATCCCACAGATTCTCTATGGGGTTCAGGTCAGGAGAGTTGGCAGGCCAAATGAGCACAGTAATTCCATGGTCAGTAAACCCTTTACCAGTGGTTTTGGCACTGTGAGCAGGTGCCAGGTCATGCTGAAAAATGAAATCTTCATCTCCATGAAGCTTTTCAGCAGATGGAAGCATGAAATGCTCCAAAATCTCCTGATAGCTAGCTGCATTGACCCTGCCCTTGATAATACACAGTGGACCAACACCAGTAGCTGACATGGCACCCCAGACCATCAATGACTGTGGGTAGTTGACACTGGACTTCAGGCATTTTGGCATTTCCTTCTCCCCAGTCTTCCTCCAGACTCTGGCACCTTGATTTCCGAATGACATGCAAAATGTGTTGTTGTTTTGTTGTGCTGCTTCTCTGTAGTCCAGGTCAGGCGCTTCTGCCGCTGTTTCTGGTTTAAAAGTGGCTCGACCGGGGGAATGCGGCAGATGTAGCCCATTTCCTGCACACGCCTGTGCACGGTGGCTCTGGATGTTTGTACTCCAGACTCAGTCCACTGCTTCCGCAGGTCATCCAAGGTCTGGAATCGGTCCTTCTCCACAATCTTCCTCAGGGTCCGGTCACCTCTTGTCGTTGTGCAGCGTTTTTTGCCACACTTTTTCCTTCCCACAGACTTCCCACTGTGGTGCCTTGATACAGCACTCTGGGAACAGCCTATTTGTTCAGAAATTTCTTTCTGTGTCTTACCTTTTTGCTTGAGGGTGTCAATGATGGCCTTCTGGACAGCAGTCAGGTCGGCAGTCTTACACAGGATTGCTGTTTTGAGTAATGAAACAGGCTGGGAGTTTTTAAAAGCCTCAGGAATCTTTTGCAGGTGTTTAGAGTTAATTAGTTGATTCAGATGATTAGGTTAATAGCTCGTTTAGAGACCCTTTTAATGATATGCTAATTCTTTGAGATAGGAATTTTGGGTTTTCATGAGCTGTATGCCAAAATCATCAGTATTAAAACAATACATGACCTGAAATATTTCAGTTGGTGTGCAATGAATCTAAAATATATGAAAGTTTAATTTTTATCATTACATTATGGAAAATAATGAACTTTATCACAATATGCTAATTTCTTGAGAAGGACCT